>DVQH01000873.1:0-17026 GCA_018231625.1 Papilio phestus | reverse complement strand
ATACATTCACAAGTGTAATCGACAGATCACAACCCTGACCAAAGCGAGAAGTAATATATGCAAATAATAATAAAATGTAAGACATTTCAATCAAGGCCTTTTTGTTATTAAAGCATACAAGCCAGCAAATCGAGTTAGCTTAACATACGCGTTCTCACAAACATTCACACACACTACTTTGTTTACATGCCTAAAATAATATAAAGTGTGTCAAATAAAAAAAGAATTATAGAATAAACAATTAGAAAAAGATAAGTGGGCGAAAGAGATAATAATAGGCGAGTTGAGAAGAATATACTCACACTTATTAATACTTTCACCGAGAGTGTGGTCTCGTTTATGTGTGTGTGTAATGTGTGAATTATATAAAAAATGAGCGTGTTAATCACTGATCACCGGTGCAGGAGGGGAAAGAGAGATAGAGAGAGAAGTGGGAAAAGAGAAAGGAGATGAGTTTAAAATCAGCAGGTCATAGAAGGGATCGGTTAGAAATTTAATATGACCAAAGAAAGATTGCTAGGTGGGCTAGGAAATTCGGAGAAAATTAGTGAGAAAGCGCTCAAAGTGGAGACAAGAGGGAGAGAGAGATAAACAACACGGAAAATGATAAGAGGAAAGAGTTAAAGTTCAGTATGAAGCCATGAAAGAAGAGGAGTAGAGCCATAGAGCTCATTGGAGGTGGCCATCAGAAGGATAAAGTATAGGATCCAGGAAAAGATCAAGACAAGCAGCTCTTTGGCCGGGGAGGAGCTTTTATGATGGTGAACTTGGGCCATTGCATTACCGTCGATAAAGGTTCGCGCGATGTACTTGAGCATCTCGTCCAGGAGAATGACAGGCACCGAGATCTTCAACACTGCCCACCATTCAGTCACTGTGAGCGGGCACAACGAGAAGACGACCTAAAAATAGATAGTCACAATTAGTGACTCACCGTGAGATAAGGACATCATACCGAGAGAATGTCGACGTAGAGCACGACAAAGTGAAGGGTCATCGAGAGGGTAATGGAAGAGATGAGCCAGATGTTAGTCCACGGTGGCATGGCGAAGAGTGACTGATTCTCGGAGAGACTGGTGGTGGAATGGAGTGTCACACTTCACTGTTAAGGCTTGGTTCCAAAGGTACACAACGCAAAGGACTCACCTGTTGAGAGCGTTGAGCATCTCAATTGTGACCAATACTGATAAGGCCATGGTCATCGGGTGAGGATCGTGGAAAATGTTGCAGTCCACACCACGGAAGTTCTCAGGGTCAGTGATGCACTGCAAGTGGTGCGACAACTGGTAGTAGGTGAGGTGGGGACCATCTGGTGCCACCATGTACCACCAGGAAGCAGCGCCCACCGTAGCAACGCCGACATAAGCTATGGCATACAAGGGTCAGGTAAACCTACCACTGGGATCATCAGTGACTTACTTCCGACGGCCATGTAACGGAAGAAAAGCCAGCCAGTGATGAGTGATTCATTGGCCTTGCGTGGGGGACGCTCCATGATGTCGAGATCAGGGGGGTTAAAGCCGAGTGCGGTAGCCGGCAGACCGTCGGTGACAAGGTTGACCCACAGCAACTGCACTGGAATCAGAGCTTCCGGCAGACCGAGCGCAGCAGTCAAGAAAATACTGCACAACGTGAGTTTTCAAAGTAAATATCATTTTGGCGTGAAACCACTCAAAAGAGCTTACCTGACCACTTCACCAATGTTAGACGAGATGAGGTATCGAATAAACTGTTTCATGTTGTTGTAGATGGCACGGCCTTCCTCGACGGCAGATACGATCGAGGAGAAGTTGTCGTCAGCGAGCACCATCTCGGCAGCAGACTTAGCCACAGCAGTACCCGAACCCATAGCAATACCGATTTCGGCCTTCTTAAGAGCAGGAGCATCGTTGACACCGTCACCAGTCATGGCAGAGATCTCGCCATCAGCTTGCAAGTATTCCACAATTTTACTCTTGTGAGCAGGCTCGACGCGAGAGAAGAGTCGAGCTCGGCGAGTGGCAGCACGCTGCTCGCTGACCGAGAGGTCATCGAATTCGCGACCAGAGTAGGACATGCCAGTGGTGTCCTCGTCCTCATCGAACACACCAATGCGTCGGCAGATGGCTTCGGCAGTGGCTTTGTTATCACCAGTGATCACGATCACACGAATACCAGCAAGTCGGCATTGACGAATCGAGTCGAGAACCTCTTTACGAGGAGGGTCCAACATGCCCACCATACCAACAAAGGTCATGTTTTGCTGCACATAACCAAATATTTATGATTACTCAACCAATTATCTTGTACAATGTGTACCTCGTAGTCAGCGAATTTAGAAGAGTCACCAAGATCCATTTGATCAGGCTTCATTGGGTGGTCAATGGTGGCTAGGGCCAAGCAACGCAAGGTATCCCGACCAGTACCATAACCACGGGCCACTTCGAGAATCTTGTTCTTGATGGTCGAGTTCATGGCCACTTTGCGGTCACCAACACGCACGTAAGAGCATCGGTCGAGCACACCTTCAGTGGCACCCTATCAAGCAAGGCAAATTATTATTTGCTAAATATTAAACGAAAATAAAATCCAAAATTATACCTTGACAAACATCTTAGGATCAGTGCCAAGTTTGGTTGCCGTCTTTGGAATGCAATAAACGCTCATCGACTTGCGATCGCGTGAGAACTCCAGTGTGTGTTCCTTGTTCCACATTTTCTTCACATTGTGGTTTACGACTAGAGCAGCATCACGACGTCCAAGACCTCGCTTGTCGAACTCGAACGGATTCATCTTTTCAGCCAACACTACAAGAGCAGTCTCGGTGGCCTCTCCGACCTTCTCAAACTGCTGCTTGTACTCGTTGAAGTCAATCGACGAGTCATTGCACATCACGCAGATGGTAGACAACTCATACAACGATTCGTACTCAGAGCAACGAACGCGATTTCCCTTCTGGAAGACTTCACCTATCGGCTCGTAGGTCGAACCAGTCACATCAAACTCATCCAACTCAACACGACCAGACTCGGCATCCTTGATCACGAAGAACTATAGCATCAAGGGTTGAGGTTAATGAAATTCGGGTGGCACCTTTGCATAAGTAACACATACCCTGGAAACAGACATCTGATTGGTGGTCAAAGTGCCAGTCTTATCGGAGCAAATGACCGAAGTGCAACCGAGGGTCTCCACAGAAGGCAGAGATCGCACGATAGCGTTCTTCTTAGCCATTCGTCGCGTGCCCAGAGCGAGACAAGTGGTGATGACAGCTGGCAAACCTTCGGGAATGGCAGCCACAGCCAAAGCGACAGCAATCTTGAAGTAGTAGATGGCACCCTTGATCCACGAGCCACCATGAGCCGGGTCGTTGAAGTGACCGATGTTGATGGCCCACACAGCCACGCAGATGATCGAGATCACCTTTGAGAGCTGCTCACCAAACTCATCCAGCTTTTGTTGCAGTGGTGTTTTGACCTCCTCAGTTTCCGACATCTCAGTTCGAATCTTGCCGATGGCAGTGTCAAGACCAGTTCCAATGACAATACCGCACGCCTTGCCGCTAGCAATATTGGTACCGGAGAAGAGAATGTTCTTCTTGTCTTGGTTCACGGCACGTGGATCGGGCACCACCTCGGTGTGCTTGATCACCGACACCGACTCACCAGTGAGGATAGACTGATCCACTCGCAAGGTGGTAGACATGATCTTGATAAGCCTGATGTCAGCGGGCACTTTGTCACCCACCGACACCTCCACCAGATCGCCCGGCACAATCTCCCTAGCGCGGATCTTTTGCACGCCAGTTTTGTCACTCCGAATGACTTTTCCCATTTCAGGTTCATACTCCTTTAGCGCCTCAATAGCATCCTCAGCGTTCCTTTCTTGCCATACACCGACCACTGCGTTGGCAATTAGAATCAATAGAATCACGAAAGGTTCCACGAAGGCCGTGATGGTGTCTTCGTTTTCTTCGAAAAAGGCAAGAATCTATCTCGTCCAAACAAAAAAAGCAACATTAGTGGTGTTACTCTGCATCAAGCAGAAGCCTAACTTACAAATGAGATGATAGCGGCTAGCAATAGAATCTTGACGAGTAGATCGTCGAACTGTTCTAGTACAAGCTGCCATATTGATTTGCCTGTTTCGATATAGAGAAATTCACACAAACATGATATTAGAATGGAAAAACTTGCGCAAACCCAAAGAGAGCAAAGCGCGATACCAGACGGGCGTGGGTCAATGACACACTGGCATCTGGTGAGGACATGCGCGCCGAGTCATCCTCGATTACGTTGGTAACTCACCTTCCTCAGCAGGAAGTTCTGCAAAGAACAAAAAACAAGTGGTCAATAAGCCAGTCACTCAAGGGTAGCGATGGCAACTCACCGTTGGGACCGTACTTTTCCTGGTTCTTCTTTACCTGTTCAATCGAGAGACCTCGCTCTCGATCGGCGCCGAAGTAATCGAGCACCTCTTGTGTCGTTTTAGTATGAGGCAGATCCATCGTCTGAGGTGATGGTTGCTGACTTATTGCAGCTATTCACAGTGTAGAATTCACAATGTGCCAATCAAGTAGATGGGCAAGGATTTTATCTAAACAAAAAATAAAGAATCAAAGGTCAGTCATGAAACAATTGATTATGATACAATTTGGATACTAACAAATAAATAAATTGTAAAATTGAAAAACTAGAATTTGAAAAAAATAACTAAAAAACAAAATATGTTTGCAAGAAGAGAGGTAAGCAAATGCAACATGCAATCACAATGAGGTAACAAATGGAAAAGCGTATGCGATGAGATGTGATGAATGAAAGCGTGGTGTGCGAGAATTAGTGAATCGATCTGATGAGATTTGGAGTTGTGTGAGGATCACAGAGAGAAGCAGTGGGTTGCGTCAAGTGGCGGTTGGGTCTGACCATATGCCTTTTGGTGACACACCAGTACAGCTCACCACACTGCCGAGCAGGTAATTTTCCTTATTTTCGTCGCTCTCCGACACTTTCCACCAGTGGAGGTGTGCAAACGATGGCTCCACTCGTTGTGCCGATGATGGTGCTAGGCGAGAGTTCCTTCGCGCTCTCTTGATCGTCAAGTCCGCAGTCAATGATTTCATGCACTATCTCGCACCACACCACACTTGACGATTCACTTTGTGCGACGTGTGATGATCAGGTTAAAGTGAATGAGCAAGACGGCTCGACTCAACTTGCGACCAGGGTGTTTCAAAGATGGCAAGGCTTTTGTTTCCACCCAACACACAGCGTGGTCTTCAAGTGGCGCCGTAATATATTGCACTAATAATGTGGCACTCTTCTGATAACCGACGACCACGGCAGGTGTGTGTGTCTGGTGGTCTCTCTCTGCGTAAATGTGTGTGTGTGATCTACTTGTACATAGACAGACACACCGAGAGAAACCAACGGGTAGTACGAACCTGGCTTCCCTATAACCTCGAATCGGTAGCCATGACGAGATATTTGGTAGTGTTCTGATGTGCTTGGTCACTCGCAACACAGGATGGATCACAAGATGAATGGATGGTGAGTGGAGTGATTCAAGGGAATCGAGAAGATAGTGAAGGTGCGCGCGCGAGTGTCGTCACCAGTGGCTCGCCAGAGTGGGGAGTCACAAATCTCACCAAAGAGTATGACTGTGTTTCACTGTGTGTAGAGCCAATAGGCAAACAAGCACACGTAAGTGTAGCGAGCAGCGCATGCACAGCTGCTCCAGCCGGCAGGCGTCACGCACCTCATCTACTGACAGCGCCCACCACCACATGATGCGTCGACACTGTCTACGGTGCGCGCCATCTGGTGTCCACTGAGACAAGCGGTCAAGTCAATTCGACACGTGCAATACACATGGCGCAATGATGCAACCCAGAAAAAAGAGGCAGAGAGAGAGAGAGAGACTCGACCCAATGTGGTAGTGGTACCGTGCGTCACTCTCGATAACCGGCCATCGGTCTGTTTATGTTAAGAGAAAGATGCACATGTTTAGCCTAATCTAATCTTCACCTCTCAAACGAGCCTGGACTCGTGCGTGCAAGCACATATCAATGAAATCGAGACAAATGTGAAAGATGAGACGACACACACAAACAAATATATACACCTCTCTACAAGTTCTTTACTATCTCCTTCGATTCATTCGATGACTTAAAGTGGTAATCAGTGACTTGCACTCTCTCTCTCTCTCTCTCTCTCGCTCTCTCTCTCTCGCTCCCTCTCTCCTTTTCCCTCTCCCTCACTTTCATTCGCTCTCTTAAATACTGTCTTCAGTTATTCACGCTTTGGTGTATCTCATAAGGAGTCAAGTGTCACACAGGAACTTTTTTGAAATCATCATTTTGTTATAAAAAACAATCAAAAATGCAATAGTTTAGCTAGTTTTCCTTATATTACCTTATAAAAATATACTATTGACTTCTGCTAAATATATTAAATTTTTTAAAAACATTTCACACCCGTACAGGGAACAAAAATTTTATGTGCCTAGGCGTGTAGAGGCAAAGGCTCTTAAAAATCATCCGGTGCACATTCCCAAGAGCAATGAAACAAAATGATAAGTGGAGTAGAGTAGTATTTTTTGGTAATGAAATTAAACAATTATATAAAAGAAATATAAAGAAACAAAACGACAACAATAACAACAAGTGTGAACGGAATGAGATAGTCTGGAATGGGTCCAAGTCGACTCCTGGAATCTCTGTACTCGACACGCGACGGGAGTGATTCAAAATAGTCTTGTCACAGTGGCGCACTGAGATGCTTCACAATTAGAGCGTGAGGCAAACTGTGTGTGAGTGAGTGAATGTGTGTTTGTGCGAGCAGTAATGAAGAGACAATATGCACAAATTGTAGTGAGTAGTAGTTCTCTCATTAAACTTATAAAACCATATCATGCTGGCTGTATCACGTCAAGACAGTATTGTCGCTTCTTGGATGGGTGCCCTGTGTCTACTTGCTTGCTTGTTATATTTTTATATTCTCTTGCTCTTACTTTCTTTTTAATAACTATAGTGATAAGAATCAGTAGCTCACAATAAATGTAAACACAAACTGTAAATGTGTGTGTTGCGGAAACTCTAAAAAGCACAAGTAGAACAGCACTTTTGCAACATTGAAACAAAGTTTGACACAAAGCAAGACCTGATCAATCATTCTGCGATTGACTTGTTCACGATTCTCACACGATAGCACTCATGAAGAATAGTACAGCTTGTGGGTGGCCTTGAGTGTATCAGTGTTTTTACGTTATTATCACAACTGCATGTCAAGATCAAGTTCGAAAGAGAAAGAAAAAGAAAAAGAGCTAAGAAATGGCATATAAATAGAATTTCGAGTAAAGTTGTGCAATTTCTCGAGTTCGACCATTCTAGTCAAAGTGACAAAACAAATGACTTGGTGGCACAAACAATATTTGCATGCTTGACGTCACTCTCTACATGATAAACTGATAAAATAAAGTTCCTAAATTTCATAATTAGGTACATTGGTATGTATGTGGACATTGATGCCAATCATCTTAATCAATAGTTTGCTTAATCTGGTTCAGTTGCGATAGATTGTTCCCCAAAAATAAGCGCCCAATATTCTACCAAATCATAAATCAAAAACAGGGCAAGTCTGTCTCGACAATAATATTCACCCACACTAGCAGATGAACCTCGACAATGGCATTTGGCAGATGGCAATGTGGCTCTGTATTTGAAGAGGAAACACCTTCCGGACTAAATATGCGATAGACGAGCATATGATTTATGCTGTCTAAACACGATGACTGATGTGCAATTCCACATCATTTACTCTTATTCTACCCTTATGATTTTTTCCTCTTATTTTCACTTTAAAATTTGGACAAATCTGGATTAGAGAATTGAAAAGAAAGAAATATGTGAAGTGGTGGAAACGTTGCAGAGCTGAAATGTGAGTTGTTTATCCACGCACGCCTGCTGACAGAATGTGAGAAGTGTGCATGCATTTCTATCTCTCTCTCCCCTGAATTCCAGGGGAGTGAATTGTCGTGCTGCATGAATGCTATTAATAGATCTCATCACATTGAGAGCTCAATTTGGAAATCACTCAAGTCCATGTGGATTTCCATAGTAGATCGGTACGATGACCAAGAGTACGGTGTGACGCGTGTCACATATAAAGTGTTTGACGGAAAAGAGGGAAAGATCTATAGCGTCATACGACACTCGAGACAATACAAGTTTACTTACTGAGAGATGGGAGGTGTGGGTAAGACTCAAGTGGCAGGATTATGTGATATATCACAAGAGAAAAAAAGAATGATGATGAGAGATGTGGGATTATGCCAGCTGAAGGGATGCAAGAGATCACAAGGAATGAGGAAAGCTAGATGAAACAGTAAACCACGAGGTCACCGAGTACACATCTCATCAAGCAATGTGAGGTGGGCGTTCAATTTGGATGATTTTGTGATTTGAACAAACACTGAAGAGGTGCCCGGCATTCCACGCAAAAATATGTAAATGCTAGAATCGACAAGTGCCAACTGGTGTGTCTGTGCGATCGAATTGCACGTTCCAAGTAAACACACGTGCGTTCTGGAAAGACCAGATCAGAGAGAGAAACAAGTGGAGTGATACGTACAGATAGATTTTACCAAACCAATAGAGCGGGCTTGAAGGCGCGAGGCGTTGTTTTATGCCGAGTGCGCCTTCACTCGATCACTGGCCAGCGGTATCACTCGAGATCCCTCAAGCCGTATCGCACTAAATGGCGCGTGAGCGACCGTTCGATACGAGAACTCTCTTGAGATGCGGTGCTCTGCACTGGTGCGCACATCATCATCAAGTGTCTCTGTTTGTCAAGAGAGTTAGTGGTCGATGGCGGCAGAGTGCGCAAACGGCATGGCAGCACCTCACAGACAATCGAGGCCAATAGTCTATTGTGACATGCCGGTGACGCCATCGGAACACATCGGCCACAGTAGAGCGAAGTGCGTCAATGGCGCACAGCGACACGCCATGGAGCACTTGCTTCCACTATCCCACCAGTCAACCATCTGATAAGTCAATTCTAAGTCAACATTCGTTTCAAATAGCGATAGAAGTGCAATGAGAACATTTGCACCGATCAACCAGAGAACAACCAAGAATGGATATCCCTGTACCACTTTGACAAGTATTAGTTTGTGTACTGAAAATGTACCACATCGGATATGACCAATGGATACTACTAAGCAACGTGATCTTCAATGCTGTTCGTCCACAAAACACGCGTGCTATTGCAAACAACAACTCAAACGACTAGTCTCACCAAGCATGGTAACCAATCAACACTCTAACACAAAGGGTGAGAAGAGACTTCTCATTTGTCATGATTGATCGACATTTGCATCCGCCGAAGCTTGTGTCACGGTTACACTGCTGAGTCATACCAGAAAGATATATCGTCAACATATAATAATATAACTAAAAAAATTGTAACGTAATTCTAGAAATTTTATAAACTGATTTTCAATGCTTGAATATTAATTTTATTTGCACTACCAACAACGTGTCCAGAGGAGAGCAGTGGGTGACTTTGTAAGTGGGCGACAAGGACACCAAGCGCGCACAGATTCCTTGTCGGCTGATTCCGAGCAGTGAGACGACAAGTGAGGGAAAGAATTGTGAGAGAATAACGCGTGTGGTGTGATGTTACTCTTACCACAAACACCGGCATCATTCAAAAAGAGAATGAGCGAGAGAAAGAGATGCTGCCACGCGTTAACACTGACAAATGCTTGTCCGTGAGGATTCAAGATAAATAACACATACAATGGCTGCAAAAAGGTTTGAGCCACAAGAGTGTTGTGTGAAAACACCAGGGAGATGGCGCCAAACGAAGCGCCTCTGGTGAAGGCTATCTCTCTCTCTCTCTCTCTTTCCTTCTCTCACCCACTGGTAATGCAGTATCAAGTTAAATTTAACCAAAGTTCCCAGTGATGCACACCTCTCGCACCGCTAGTAAAGCTATACACAAGCCAAGAGTACGTTTCTAAAATGGAATCACAAACGAGAGTGAGCTAGTAAAGAAAAATTTTCGTACTTTTTCTCGCACTGACTCTACACGCCACCACGAGTCAATCGGTCTACTATTTTAGTGATGCGGCGAGCGATGATTCCGAGACACTCTGACATAGAGAGAAACACATCATGCTTCGAGCAAGGTTGGCACTTGTGGCAATCGAAAATCGATTCCTTTCACATGCCAGATGCGGTTCGTAGAATCAGAGCAGCTTGAGGCAAAAAGCTTTGAACGCACATGTAATCAAAGTTTACGCACATAGAGAGACACACACGCACATTGCATTTCATTTGCTACCCCTCTCTATCCTGGTGAGTGACGTCAATCGGCACAACCCCGGTCAATTGACTTCTAATTGGGAGAAGTCAATTAAGATAACAACGCAGATGGCGATAGTACGGGGGCAATTTGGATTTTTTTATAATTCGATGAATTATAATAATAATAAATAAAAGAATTAAGATTAGACGCTAGCGGAGAGTTCGATTAGATTGGGTTGGTGTGGTAGTGACAACAAGAAAGAGTCGTCAAGTGGTGGTAGGTGTGTGGGGGGCGCCAGTCTATGCTACTGAAGTGTGGTTAAATTTAGCTCCAATTAGAGGGGGCACGGTGTTCCGAGCAAGGCATCAAAGCTTTCTCTGCCTGTGCCAGTGTCACTCTTGACGTCGCTCACGGTGAGTCAAAGGTGACGCCGAGTGAAGGTGTCATCAACGTAAACTAACTTGGGTCCAGTACTTGAGTGGCGTCATTAGTAACACACAAGAGTCCACTCTCCAATGCAACTCAGCACAATGCAGTGCAAAGATTGCAGTGTGCCATCGATGCCCAATCAATCCATCCATTCTTCACCGCACATTGCTGATTTGGTTTGTACTCTCTGCGCAATAGCAGCACGTGAGCCACATGGCAACCATGAGCAAATCAACAGGTAAACAATAACTATCACGTGAAGTACGCAGTTTAAAACAAAAAAGAAAAGCAGTAAAAATTATTAATTGTAAAGCATTTATGCGTGACATTAAGCAACATTTAAATTAATGCTATTGTTAAGTGTAAGCAATGCCAAAAGTAAAGATTGTGTGTGCCTCTCACTTCCTTGCCTTTTACTATCAAACGTTTGAACTCAATCATTATCTTGTGTTTCTGAGTGACAAGCATCGATTGTCGATTTGACGAAATCCTATCCGTCTAACTATGTATAAACTGTTTGGGTTGCGATAAAACACGTGATCTACTGGATAAAACGATAGGAGTGCAGTTGGACTTACCTCTAAAACTCAATGACTTGCTCTATAGTTCCACGACACACAACATCAACAATTGGATGATGCTAAAACAAAAGTAAAAAATGAAAATCAATCAGAAGATGTCAAATTGGGAATGGGGTGAGTGAAGGGTACGAACAGGAGAGTGCAGCCTGAGATGGGTTTCCAGAGGTGAGGGTCGAATGGGTGGTTAAGCAGAGACTAGTGAGACTAGATCAGGCACGTGAGCGTACTGGGCAACCGAGAGTGGCCAGACAGTGAGTTGAGTGGGTGTGTGTGAATCACACTGAGCACTGCATTAGCTGGGTGAGTGGCACGTGGGCCACTGGCACAGACCCGGGCCCTGGCCGCGTGGTCGCTGGGCTTCTACTTTTGGGACGACACTTGCAAGACGGTCTGACACCACGAGAGCTACTGGCACACTGCTCGACCTATCATCTGAGCAGACGATGCCGGTAGAGTTGGCTTGCACACCGCACTCACTGCACACACACACACACACACACACCAGATCGAGGAGAGACAATAACAGAACACGAAGCGACGACAGGCGGGTGTCGAGACAAAGCCTCGAGTCGGGACAGCAAAGGATTTAAATATATCAAATTGAAGAAGTCGTGGGGAGAGGATGTGCCAACACGCACACAGCCATGGTGCCACTGGTTGCTAGCAGTGGTAGCAGCCGCTTGGCACTCACCAGTTGGCTTCGGCGATGCCTTTTTTAGACTACTAGTGGTTTGCAGTGATAGCTCTCGGGCAAACCACACAGCACATGCTCCACAATGGGCGAATCGAGAACTTCTGGGAGCTAGTTCTGAGGTAAGCATGGCAGCTGTGGTGATGGTGATGGCGTCACCGGTGCTGCAGAACAAAGCCTCGAGATGTTGGCACTCAACACTGGCAGTGATGGTGTGTGCATAGTTGGCACCGCTTCGCGCTACCTTCACACCATCACAGTCCACGATAATAATAGATGTGACTATGCTAGGCTACGAGGCGGTGCTTTGGTTGGTTTCCCTTCTTTCCAGTGTGCCCACTGTGACACTGACACTCACTAGTGGCCCGTGGGTTAAGGGTCAGCCACCGGTCAGGGGCCTCGTCATCTACTGCCCTCCTTACCCACTCACACTATCTCACTTTCAGTCACACTTTTTAAACTAAATTTCATAAATTTAATGGTAACATTTCGCTTATAAAAATGTCTATTTGAATAATTTTACTATCAGATTAAACGAAGAAATTTTTAAAAACAATTCCAAGAAATAATGATAAAGTCCTAGAAATGCCACACAGTGAAGTTGACTTGTGCGGACTTCATTCATTAATGTCAGAACATGTCACATTCAAGTGCATTTCTCAATTTGTAATATTCCTCTTATTTGAATATGAAGATAGCAATAAAAAAATCTTGAAATGCTCTACTAGCTATTCGAGATCATCATTACCATAAAGGTACTGAGTTATTCGCTAGCTGAATAAGCAAAATTAGTTTGACAAGCCACATTTCCAACCACCGCCAAGTTGCCATTGTACTAACTCTTTGTGGGTGGTTCAAGAATTTGAAAAACTGAAATCTGTCGATGGGTTTAAGGTTTTTTCTCTACAGCTTAAAATGTGTCGTGGTGTGAGAAGCGGGAATATATATTATTATAATATGAGTACAATAATTATGTCGAGTGGTAGTGCAGTGTCATCGGCTGCTGGCGTTGGCACTAGTTTGCTCTCTCTTTCTTCCATTACAGACTTCCTTCCCCCTTCTGGCTTGCATTCTCATCCTCATCATCGTGATGCTATCATGACTCGCTTCATGATTCCTGTCTATACAAGTTGGCTCTCGGTTGTGTCTGTCTGTGGCAGTTCCACAGACATGCAAACACCGAGAGAGAGAGAGAGACGAATGCGTGTGCCATAACTTGCTGCATTAATGTTAGACCAACAAGTTGGTTTTATTAATATATATCAAATAAAAAATTTCGCAAAACAAAACTAAATTTTTCTCTCTTTATTAAATATATACAATATATAAACATGACTGATAAAACGTTGATGGTGTGGTTTGAGTTACACTGAAAGAAGCCGAGACTGTTGTCATGGTGTAACAGATGGAAACGATTCTTCTGGGTAGCCACACATTCAAGTGTTTCTCAATTAGTCAACCATTTCTTGGTTGTTTGTGCGCATCCCAAAGAATGCTCTTTGTGCTCAATATGTGTTTGTGTGAAAGAGAATGCGAGAGATCATTAATCAAAGTGCATATGTGTGTGTGTGTGTGAGTGAGTGAGCACTGCAAAAAGAGAAGTCTAACTCTAAGACAATAGGTGAGATATTGCCCAAGAGGATAAACATCAACTTGTTCGGGCATTTATCATTTTAATCTAGAAACACACACACATACACACACTACTTAGGTGGTCATCGATTGCGCAAGATAATAACTAGAGCACAGAATTCAAGTGCACCCACGTCACCGTGGTGACGTCATCGTGCAATTTAGCTCGAGGAGGAAGAATCAGTGACAGTGAGTGACACCCGAACGGATTCTAAGCTGCGCCCCAACCACAGCACCACTGTCGCCTGTTAACCTTGAACGCACCGTCCCAACTGAGCCTCGCTAGCAGTGCAAACCAACATTTTTTAATGAATAGTTTTTACAAGATGGCCGGCGCTAAATCGCCATCTTCCTCTTGTAAAAAAACGACAACAAAGCCGCCGAGGTCAAACTCGAGTTAATTCGAAGGGTTATGCAAAAAATTCGAATAAAATCGAGCAAGAATTAGAAACGTTCGAAAATTCAGAGATTTATCCACAAAGGTCGAACCAAATCGGAATAAAATTCAAATCATAACACAAAATTAGATTCGAATCGGTTAAGGATTCGAGTCATAACAGTGAAAGTTAGATTCGAATTGGTAACAAATTTGAATCACAATAACGAAAATTGGATTCGAATCAGTTCAACAGAGTGGAAGTAGCATAACTTTCACAGTACAAAAACGTGGGTGGCAGATTACCAAAAAATGACAGAACATAGAAAACCGCAACCATATTATTCATTAATATATAGATCAAAATCACAGCGCCCAGTAGAGCGCAATCCACGTCAGAATCGCGCCCTATCCTCCCCCCTCCTAGCCTCGGTGTACCCATCACACACTCTATTCAGAATAGTGGCATTGAGTTTTTTGCATTAGATATATACTATAAATAACATCTCGCAGTGAAAGAGAGAAAAACGAGAAAGCTTTCAGCACAAGACGATTGACACCAAAGTAGAATTTGTCACACACACGAAGTGAGTAAGAATAGATAACACTGTTCTCTCGAGGTAGCGACACCAGATACCAATGCAGTAGCCCTCAGCGATGTTCCAGAGAAAAAAAGAAGACAAAAGTAAAAGAACGGAAAGATTTTAAATTAACTTGGTGAGATGAAAAACAACAGACACGCAAACTCCATTATGGAGCGGCAGGGAGCAAAGACAACTCCTGGTCGCGGTCGATCACAAAAATAGAGCGAGCTACAGGCCCAGAAGGTTATTGAAGAGTGGCTCGAATCGTCTGGCGGTGAGAACGACAAAACATGTCGCAGATGCAAAGAATGTTAGCCTGCACGGGAGAAAAGGAAGGGAGAAAGAACAAAACGTTGGTTAGATAAAATTAGTTGTTGGTAGCACCAAGGCAATTAGACAGAAAATTCTGTCTTTGATTCCACTTCGTTCTGGCACCCAGACTGCCACCGTTGGCATGTTCGACACACAAATCACTCTCGCCTCCCTGTGTGTTCACCATCATCACACCTCAGATAGTGAGTGAGAGCTCGGCAAGATCAAGTGACATTGAAAGCATTGTCCTCGGCAACTGGGTGTCAGGTTTGCTCCCTTTCTGTTTGTGTGCTTGAGTTGTTTCAAAATCACTTCATCACACTAGACAAAGAACAATTGATGCTCTCGGATGTCGAGTAAATAAGCAGGGTGCAGTGAATGAAGCATTACACATAGATCAAACCGAGAAGTTGAGAATGGCAGTTAGGTGCCAACACATACCAAGCAAGTTTGCGCCTGGCGCTATGCTTCCGATGGCGTTGATTGTCCAGCAAACTAACCGAGTTGCCCAGTTTGTGGTGCTCCAAGAGGTCCAGCAAACATCGCACAAATAACTCCTGTCTAAAGAAATCATCAAAATAATAAGCAATAAGTTAAGAATCAACAATAAAAAAACAAATTTTTTACAAAAGGGCCAGCGCTAAAACGTCGTTTGCCTCTTGTAAAAAACGGCAGCAAAGCCGCCGAGGTCAAACTCGAGTTAATTCGAAGGGTTATGAAAAAAATTCGAATCAAACCGAGCAAGAATTGAAAAAGTTCGAATTACGAATCAAATCGAACGAGAATTCTAAGATTTATCCACAAAATTCAAACCGAATCGGAATAAAATTCGAATCATAACACAGAAAGTTAGATTCGAATCAGTAACGAATTCGAATCACAACAACCAAAGTTGGATTCGAATAGGTTAAGCACAGTAAAAGTAACGTAACTCTCACAGTACAAAAACGTGGGTGGCAGAATACCAAAAAATGACAGAACATTGAACATATATAACCACGACCATATTATTCATTAATATATAGGAGAATTGAACAGAAAATAAAGAGTAAAAAATAGAGAAAGGCTAGAATCGATGCTGACGACAACAACCAACTCAAAAATAGAATTTTTATTCGTCAATTAGTGTCGAAATAATCGAATCGTAAAAATAAACATTTCGCTTGTATCTCGGTGTGACAAGGAGCGCGCGATAGTAGTTGTGTCATGAGCAAAACAAGACCATTTCACGGTTTGCACCGAAACACGTGGCCTTAGTTTCCTCGGTGGGATATACTCTACTCACTTGAAAGGACTAGTGGCGGTGATCACAAATCGACGATTTGACTCGCGCCTCACATCCACCGCCTTCTCCATCGTCTCGTTCAGCTGCACTCGAGACAAAGTCGTTAAATTTATATTGGTATCATTAACGCAAAACAACAACTTGTAAACAAGCCATACCTTGAGAAAGTGATCAACTGCCGTCGAGTTGGTGAAAACAAGGAGAATCTCCTTCCGGAGTGCGATAGCAGGTCGTTGCGAAGTTGGCGTCGGAGGTCGACGAAGTCTCTCCGGAGGAGGTGGAAAAGCTAGAATTCGCAGTGGCTTGGCCTCTTCGTTTGATAGAATCTAAGCATTTCATCGATATATAGAATAAATAAGTGTGGTACAACAAATTATTTTAAAATGACACATACCAATGGTAAATTGAAGTAACGCGACAAGTGAATCTTGTTCAAGGAACGTCCCAAACCGTTAGTCAAAAAATTGCGATAATCGCAATGCGCAATTCTGCCATTTTGGTTTTTGATTTGCTTCATCATGAGATAACCACAAAACAGAAATGCTGTTCAAGCAAAGTTGCAATCAATTATAATATTAAAATAATAATTATTAACTAATTATTTTTACAAGAAGGCCGGCGCTACCTCTTGTAAAAAACGGCGACAAAGCCGCCGAGGTCAAACTCGAGTTAATTCGAAAGGTTATTAAAAAAAATTCGAATCAAATCGAGCGGGAATTCAAAAAGTTCAAATTCCGAATCAAATTAAATTTACAAGAGGGACGGCGCTAAAGCGCCGTCTGCCTCTTGAGCGAGAATTGGAAAAGTTTGAATTCCGAATCAAATTGACGGAGAATTCGAAGATTTA
>DVQH01000872.1:0-17043 GCA_018231625.1 Papilio phestus | reverse complement strand
CAATGAAATGGACAATAAAACTAGAACAATAACTATAGAAACTATAAAATCCAGCCCAAGTAAGGTAAAGTCTAATAACAATAATCTAATTAACGCCACTCCCTCCACAAGTGCCACCGAAAACAAGGGAATCACAAAGGTACCTCTTTCGGGACAACTTTTCCTTTCCAAATCATCCTTTTTTCGATTCGAAAACTCTATCGGGACCGAAGATAAGACCGGAAAAGACCCATCTTCAAATCAACTTTTTTTTTCACCACCAAATCTCTTCCTCACCTCATTCTCAGTCAATCAGAAAAGTGCTCGTGCAGTTCATGTGCGCATAGTGTTGGGTTACCCTGTGAGGCCACTTCCCTGTAGTGGCTGCCTGAAGGCCACCCCTCCAGCTCGATTCGGCAGAGAGTGATGCAACGTGACGGCTCAGTTTGTCGGCGCCACCACGAGACCTCCTTATTTGGCCATCTGGTTGCATCTTGCGCTCCATTCCGCCGACTCTCCGATTACACAAACAAGACACACACACATACATACATACACACATATACACACCGGTGATGGCTCATTGCTAACCTTACCCATGGAAGCTTGCCTGCCATGCAGCATTGTCCAGCTCTCTTTTCACTATGACGCTTTTTGCCTTATGCAATGAAAAGTGATTCTATTAAGATTTTCATTTCGATCGCGACCTTCAAGTTAAAATAATCACGAGGAGTCAACGGAAGAAACTAACTCTCACTCTACATTGATCTGCTTGGGTTGTTTTCAACTTCTGATTCGGAGATAGTCAAGAATGAGCAACTGTGTTCCTACGTTGGAAAGTTTATGGCTAATTTTGGTGACCAGTCTAGTTGAAACGGGTGGAAATATCTTGCAAAAAAATCTATTAGTGTGATGAACTCATGCACCTCTTTTTATTCTATGCAAATCGCAACCAATAAAGCTACTGCTTAGCAGTTGGCTAAAGAAACCAAGACTTAATTTAGATTAATGATTGGCTTCTTTTTGGTGCGCACTTTGAAGTGTCAGCTGGAAGCAGATTTATACCAGAATCTGTTATCCTACTCTGCACTATTGTTTTAATACGCCACACTGGCTATATTTAGTCGACTCTAATCGACTTGGCTATATATATTGGAAAGAAAGAAAGATGGGAGCTTTCTAGGCACAATTGTTGATGAGCGCTTTGCTCCTCGCTCGTTGCTAGTGTGAGCATGTGTTTATTTGTGGAAATATGTTTCAAATCGCCTAATATAGGCACAAAGATTGATCGTTTGTCTTGTGTAATATTTCCAGTGGTCTATTGTAGTATGGACCCACGTGGAGCGAGAGAGAGAGAGAGAGGAGCCACCTGTGCGCAACCGATTGAGCACCTTGACCGAGTGCTAAGTTTGTCAATGCCACAGGATGGTCCACTGGCTGCGAGGTGTTGAGCGAAGTGTGTGCGGCAATGAACCGCCAGTCAGGCGACACTTGATGGATTTGTGACAACAACAGTGGGGGAGAGCGCCGTGCTCCGGTGACACTACTCAGCTGAGTCCGCACCCGACCTAAGCCGGCACCCACCTATCACTTTACTACTGATCGAATCGAGGCGGCATTGCACCCAAGTTGCGCCAGTCGGAATCCAGCCAATTGGCTTCTCCTCTCTTTCGATTATTCCCTTGGTTGCACTTCCAGAAACGTGTGCACGCACGTACTTTAGCGAAGTTGGCACTTCGGGTGTACACACCAATTGAGGGGCAAAACTGCGTCTTAATACTGTCATTAAAATATTACTACTCTAACTTAACTTAGAAACAAACAAACTCGACCGGAACTCGGCTTCTTTTCCATTGCACGAGAACGGTCCAAAGCCCAGTTGGGTCTAGCACTGTTTTGGTGCACAAAAGACGCCGTGGCACTTTAAGGTTTCTTTGCGTTGAGTGCCATCCAGGCAAGAATGCGATATTTTTATCTATTGCATTACATGCAGAGAAGAGGAGTGTGTTGTTGGAAGCAACGAGTAAACCATCTCGTTTGCGCCAATTTGGCTTAACTCTTTCTTGGCATTATAATTGGCGCGCAAAGAGTGCACAACTCCGTGCCACTACAACTCAGTCAATCCTTCCTTTTTGAATTCTTTAAAATTGCCAATTCTTCATCGTCGTCTTTGGCTTTGTTCGCTTGTGTGATGGTGGGCGCGTGTAAGACAAGATTGCCGGCTTAAAGCTGCGCTCACCGTGTTTGACTGTGTTGGTTGGCACCAAGCTGACACTGGTGCGTCACACTCTTCACACGACGTGGGCGAGATGATCGGGAACCTACACCATCAACAAGCAAGTAGTTTTTTCTCTCCGGTCTCACAGCATTTACTTTGTATTTCTTTCACCACTGACTGACTCATCCTCATTGCAAGACATGAATTTGATATACGACGCAAAGCGCAGTGCACTCTGCAAATAGCATGGCCTTCAGTGTCACATCGAAGAGGGTTTCAACTGTTGCAATGTTTCTCTGGTGCTCTGACCGTTACTGATCGAGTCAATCGAGTACAAGATTGTTGAACAAGCCAGTGCCAAGTGGTGAAGCGAAACTATTTTGCTAACCTCAACTGGCAATTCTGTGCTCGCATCAAGAGGAGAGGAGGATTGCAGTGGCGTCACCATATTCCGTCAGGTGTGTGGGTCGGAGGCGTGCACACACCACGCACACCACACATCACACTCGGCGCGGCCATTTGCGCGGCACGCGCTTCCCGAGGTGGACGTCCTCTGGTCAGGTGTCCAGACCAAACCAGTCCGCCAACAGAGGTTGTCAGCTGGATCGTGCGGTCAATCCTCACCCTTGCCGCTCAGCTACTGCGCCATCGTCTCTCCACCGATTACAACCAACGAGTAGCACCAAGTCACTGCAAGCCTGTCGCAGCTAGCTATCTCTTGTGTCTATTAGTGGTATTGATTGGCCAGATGTCCATATTTGGTGGCAGCACCAGGCGACGTCAAGCAATAATCATTTCGAATTGAATTATTAAATCTTGAATCTTGCTCGTGTCTTAATTTATACGATTTCTCATCTGTGGTTCAGAATATTTATTCTTATTTTTTCACGTTGGCACAATTCTGATTAACAATTTTCAACTTTTTGCAATGCAACGCTCCAACAGTCGCCAATCGACTGGTCGTCGAAACTCCAATCGAACCAGCAATAGTTTTAAATTTCACAATTTTGTCTTTAATGAAGCTAATCAAAAGTTTTGCTTGGAAGAGCAACATGGCAATAAAAAGATTACCGTACTTCACTGGCGAAAGGAAGAAGATGAAAACAGAGGGATGCGTTCTTGCGAATCCGACTCGAAGCTGGTGAAAAGTGACCGAGCCAACCACTTACCCACTTTGTTGTCTACCGATGACGAGTCAGAGGAGTCGGTCAACGAAACTGGCACCAGTGGTGAAAGATCTAACCGAGTACACCACCGCAAACGTCTCAACACTGGAGTAGCTGCTTCAGCATCTTCACCATCTGCTTTACTGTCCACTTCCGTTTCAGACTCACAGAACTCGCTTCCTCAACAGTGTTCTGCTTTGAGTCTTAACTTAGCTGATTCTTGTGGTCTTCCTTCAGGATCATCTACCACTTCTTCTCTTTTTCATTCACCTGATCGATTAAGCCAAGAATTGATCTCTAAGTACAACTTGAGCTCTTCATCAGTCACTACCACTTCTTCTTTTCGATCATCTTCTTCGTCTGCCTTTAATTGGCCGGCACATTCGTTGAATCATTCGCTAGACAGTCTTGATCTCAATGAAAGTGTTCATCTAGCGTTAAATAGTCATCGGAAACCTAATCCAGTTAGTCGCGTTGTGAGTTGTGAGGAATCCGATTCCGAAGAAGACAACTCTGATGAAGATAATGACGAATTCTACCGTCGGTACTCCTCATTTCAGCAGCAACCACGCAAAGAGCTTAACACCTTTTGTGATGAACTACAGACACAACCACTCGATTTGTCAATCAAGTCGCGCCGTGATCATAACAACAACGCCAACAAGAAGGATGTATTAGTTGTCAGTGAGTCACCGCAAATTAAGTTTCGAGAGAATGAGGTGAACAGTGCAGTAAAGAATTGGTCTCATTCCTCTTTGGGTCGGTTGTGGCATAACTCACGAGACTCACCTCGGTTTACCTCGGATGTGTGCTTGTCCGACAGTGATTTGGCAGATTCGGCTCGTCGAACTGAGTCACTCAGCCCTTCAACTCTGATCTCAGCTATCAAATGCTGTTCACCTCAGTCGAGTAGTACTGCCCACTGGTCTGAGCATTGGCCCGGTGCTCAAGGTCAAGCCCTTCTCAACCCTTTTCTGTTGACTAAGGAATCAACTAACCAGGATGGCAGTGGCAAGCTTACTTCATCACTCAACAACAGTTCTACCACACACCATCACTCTTCTTTGTCCAAATTAGACTTGCCAGATGTTCTAGACAGTTTTCTAGAAGAAGAGATTTCTAAGTTTTTGCATTCAAATTCTACTATTGCACAGAGAAGCAAAACAACAGATGATATCAATGAAAAAATTGAAAACAAACTTAGACTACTTCAACAAGAAGTACTCAGCAAACGTTCCAGGAATTCCGATAATTTGGAACTTTTTGACCTTGACTCTTCGAAAAATCATCTCAAAATGCATTTCAAGTTAAATGCAAACAAGAATCTAGAGCCCTACGGTCATAGTGAAACCAGTAAAATTCGTTTGAATAGTGGTTCTTGTCGAGATTCGTCGACTCTACCAAGAATGCGAGTAAATCATCGAAACCAGATTAAGCGCCATCTAGAAGACGCGTTTAAACAAAATGGATTTCTTATTAAGGTAACAAATTAAGACTTGTTTGTTTGCAAAAAGTATTAAAGTGATACTATATTGACTTTCAGACTAAACAAGTGAGTGATGCTAACAATTCGGCAATGTTTTGTAAGTTTCGACAATTGCGCAAGTATACCCGGTACTATCTCAAGTCATGGCAAAATCAATTGCCCGATGAAGTAAATAAACTGTGGAAAGGATTCCTTCCACCAAAAACCGAACGACCTTACTTTATCACCTCAACTCCTGCGCTGACTTTGCAAAATACAAGCTCTGCTCTGCAAGATCCACCACTATAACAGTGAATCTTCTACATTAATCTTCTTTGCTCTTTCTAGTCAATTAATGTTTTTTTGCTGCTTTGATTCTAATTGATTGTGTAAATACGAATACAATTACGATTTTACTTTGATGTCCACAAGCTCCCACTGTAACGTAGTCTGTGATGTATGTTGCTGTAAGTGGAATCTGTCAAAGCCATGCTCATGGCATCGATTGTGTGTCCCAATGTGATTCTGCTAGACTGGCCTTCTATTAAAACCGACCGTACCTAAGTCGCAGTCAATTTAGTTGTGATTCAATCACGGCCACTTCTAATAGCTTCACCCCCAATGGAGTGGACCAAGCGACCAAGCTGCAGGATGCATCAGTGCAGCTGTCATCATCAATTATCGATGGCTGGTGAGTGTGGTCATCGCTCGAGTGGCGTCTAATGAATAGCCGATCAGTGCCGAGTGGGACTTTGTGGTTGATGGGCAAAGTGTCGCGCGTCGAGTTCTCGCCACACCCACTCCATCCCGGTGCTAATGATGCGCACACTCTACTGGTTTCACTTCTTCCTAGGCCCACTAGCGGTTTCACAACCAGCCCCAACTTGTCCCACTCCACAGTGGGCAAGAGGGGCATCGAGAAACGGAAATTATATTTGCATGCATGCCAAACCGCTATTGTCAGTTCTCTTTAAACACACGCATTGGCTCGATTGTGCTACAGGGAGTAAAGCTTTTGTGTGTGTATGTGCTAACGGGCATGGTTTTGTGTGCAAACACATCACTAGGGTCACCAAGCTGCCACCGGGGACAAGCACTCATCCACTGGCAAATGTAAATCATTTGCACTTGTCGAGTAAATTGAACCAATTTAGACGCGATCGATGCCCGGTGTGAGAAGACTGCGGTGGTTGGTGTGCTGGTGACATCGCCATAGCTCGCTACTCCACTCAACTCTCTTTGTATTTTAATCGTCCATTTATTGATTTTGGTAACAACAACCACAAACAACAATAAAGCTGACTGATGGCGTGATGTGTGTAAATCATAGATTTGTCATTGCTTTTGATCAGTAGTTGTTCCAGCAGACTTCTTCATCTGACAATAATTCATGTTTTGCTTGCTCACACCATCATCATTCATTACAATTCATCATAAAGAAAGCGTTGGGTTAAAGGACACAGTGTGTTTGGTACTGCCTAAACTCGTTTCAATTTATCACTGCAGATCCCTTGTTCGAAACTCACTATCCCACATCCGCGGCATTGTCAAATTGAGAATTTAAATTGCTATCTTTGGAAGTGAGTCCAATTTTCAAACTCATTCACACTATTCGCTCAATGGCAGACTCGTTGGCAGAACACTTGATTTTTGTATGAATCGTATGATAATTCACAGCCTATAATACTATTATTAAAGCGTCTCAGGGCTTGTAAAGAAAAAAATATCAATACAAGTTTCAATATAGCAAATTAATTTTTTCAACAAAAATTGAAAGAATAATCACTAACTCTGATTCACGCAGATCGATTTTTGGTCTATGGTAGCGTCTTAACGTAACTAATGACAAAATATTAAATGGTGCCAATCAATTTGAAGAAATGCACAAAAGGAAACAAAGAAAAATTAATTTAACTTAATTACTGCTTTTATCGGTAACTGATTTTGAGCTTGGATAGTTTGATGCAAATGGGTGTCGGTTCTCTTATGTTGAGATCACACGGCTGGGTGTCAGTGAGCCCGCTTGCAAGCTCGTTCCCGGCGGCGCTCTAGTTGTCACGAATTAATTAATACTCCAAGCCAAAGCAGCACAATGACACTGAGACACAATGGAAAGTGTCGAGTGTGTCTCTATCCACCAAATGCCACTTTAAAACCGACTCTCGTTTTTGCCCCATTCGTCATTAGGACGCTGAGTAGCTCGCATCTCGACTGACTCGTCTCACGATGGCAACGGCACGCTAATTGGCCTAAATCATCACTTGCGAAGCGAGTGGACGGACCAGTGAAGTGGGTTGGCAAGGCACAATTGTTCCTTGGTACCAAAATTGGCTCAGACTCGAGTCGAGTTGCAAGTGTGGACACGGCATAAGTGCTTCAACAGCGCAACCGTGCCCATTGACCTATCCGCCAAGCTAATCCACTCGGATGGTCACTATCGATCCATAATTAGTTACCGCTTTCAAACTTTTTGGTTCGCCATTCAACTCGTCTACCATTATTTGCTTTGTGAGTTTCAAATTTAATTCAATTAGATAGTAAAACAAAGAATCAAGCTTTGACTGACGCTTTTATTTACAATATATATATATAGTTTTAAAAATGGTGATTTTTCTTCATTATAGATGACTAATTGGATTGCTGCTGCCATCACAAGGGGCAATGTGGGGGGTTTGTGCTCAGTAGTGGCCGTTTGGGCCAAAGTCGGTCTCGGCCATCTCCTCTTCCAACTCGACCACCTCATGGTTGCCTTCCTCGGCAAGTAGTCAGACGTGAGATGCACTGCCAGGCCCTAGAATTGTCTCAAGTTGAACCAGTCGCAGCTCGCACATCTTCATCGGTACAATCGATATCAATAAGACAACGATCAAGAAGTAGAGTTTGATCGAGAAACAAACAAACTCGCTGATGCCAAAAGATGCTCCCAGGCCAAGATGAGTGAACGAGTAGAGTGTCAACAAGGCATAGTTCCACTCGTCAGAGCAAAAAGTTCGCAGGACATTAGCTGCAAATAAGCGAAATCCAATTAGTGCCAATTGCAATGTCATTCATGCTGTTAGTTTTAGTAGTTAGTCACTTGTCAACACGATATCTGCAATAAATATTTGCACCTTTTCTACACACTAACTCATCATGTATTTTTCAAGTTTAATGTTTTTCTGCATTATTTCACCTTTTAAAATTTTTTACAAAGTAATTTATTTAATTGTTGCTACAAATAAGATTAAATGAAATGGAATGCCATGAAAAGAATTTTGCGATCAAATTGTTGGTACAATGGAATTCGGGTTGAAACAACCTAAAATAATTATTTGTGCAATTAATTTGTTTTTTTCCCGTGCATCTGATCGCGGTACAGGAATGGCTATTGGCTAAAGCAAAATTCTCGCTTGTGCTAGCTTGTGTATTCGGGTAGAAGAGAGAGAGAGAGAGAGAGAGAGAGAGAGCGGTGTCCGATGGCGCACTAGGTTTGAACACGATGCTGCATAATGAGAGCGTAGGATCTCGGATAAATGATCGGCAAGACGAAGCATCAATTAGGTTGTTTTATGCAGTGAATAGTTCCGCGGGTTTGCGTGCCAGTCAAATCAGGCCAACACATTGGCCCTTTCTTTATGGTTGGTACACAGTGGACATTGACACTTGCCTGTTTAGTTATCGCCAGCTGGTTTTACCAACGACTCAAGCTTCTAGTGTACTTATCTCTGGCACTGTTCGCTTCAACTCCAGTGCCTTGGTTTGCGGTTATATTAAGTGGCACCAAACTCTAACTTGCCTCTAGTTGTGGCTCACTAATATTATAATATAACGACAATAATTTTATTGATGATTGAGTATCCTGAGCAATAATCACGCTCTCGATTGAGTCATTTTATTTAGTTACTCTCTGCTTATAGCACTTTCCTAAAGTCAGCAATTTTTTAGAAAGCCAAGACAGCACTGTCAAAGTTTGATATGATTGCAAATGGCATTTGATCTCTTTATTTCAGTTTCATGGCAAAGAAAGAGAGATTCCTATTTCTCGTTCTTTTTGGTCGTTTGATGGCATCTCCTACTACAGTTCTCCCCCTTGAACTGGTCATTCGGTCTAAATCACTGCGCTTAATTTGTTGCATCGATTTGGAAGCATTGAGAAACTTACTGAGAAGTAGTGTTTCCCAGATGGCATTGGCCAGTGCCCAGCAAGCAGTGATCACGTAGTAGAGAGGTAGGTCGTCATTAGGTCGCCAGAGGCAGAGGATTGCAAACACGCCGAGTTGACAGATGGCGCCCGCCATCAAAATCAATGGCCGGTGAATGTGGCGTACGAACTCGTGGACGAGCAAACTCGCTCCCAGGTGGACACAGCCTCGCGTCAGCATCACCAAACCGATCGCATCGAGGCCTAAGGCACAGCTCACATAGAGCTGTCACGATAGGAAAAAAGATGGAGACACAATTAGTTCGCTCTCAGCAGTTGGCCGTGAGATGCGAAACCTAATTAGGCCTAGTGCCAAACGCGCACTCAGCTTGCTTGATTAGCCCTCACGCAGCCCAAGGCAGCCACTTCCAACCACCACCAACCTTCCCAAACAGTCATCACTAAAACTGATTTAATTCGATTCTAACTTTGTTGTTTTTCTAGGAAAATTAACACATTTTATTAAATTTCATAAAATAAAAATTTGAGTTGTGAATCTTAATAGAACTTTAAAGTTTAACTTTAAATTAAACTAAATTTAAATATAATTATAAATATATTTAAATATGTTCATAAACATGATAAATATAAATATAAAGCTTAATTTTAGAGGCGAAGTGACATTTAATTTAAGTAAACAAAAGATATTTATTTCATGAACAAACGTTTTGTGTTAAGATAATGCTATAGCAAACACATGCACTAATTCGGTTGGTTTTATGTGCTAGGCTTGGAGCAATATGGTTCCAAGTGGCTCAATCAAATTAACGTCTTGTATGCTTCCATTCAGACAAGCCTTGCATTTATCCCAAATTAGAATAAGGCAGAAAGAGGATAGTTTAGGCAAATTGCACCGCACTTCTCTTTTATCTTCTTCCAACCGTCTGCCGCTTATCACAATAGCGCTCTGTAATTATTTGCGGGCTCATGAAGTTGTCTATTTGACTGTTTTTAACCATTACAGGCCTAGTGCAGAAAGGATACCAGCAACTAGGAAACCAGAGAAACGCGATTTTTTGCTTGAAATGAATGCCAATCTACCTTGTTAAAGTCGGCAACAAAAAATCCTTGCTCGAGTCCAACGAAGAACGCCATTGGAAGCAGCAATCGCAAGTGATGATCATGCAAGGTACGAAACAAAACATTTCGAACCGAGCTGGATAGGAAGCTTCGCTCGAGTGGGTCTTGCAGTTGCAAGTGATTTGTCTGCTGAAGGAGAAGCATGATGGCGGCGAGCACTAAAACGGCAATCAACACGAACACCGAGATGAGAAGGACGGAGAAGGAAGCACTGAAGGGTTGCCACACCACCGACGGGTGCCGATGAAAGGAAAAGACGTAGTAGAGTGCTCTCTCGCAGTACTGCTCTCGGAAGACACCACCACACAACGAACCACGATGATTGTCAGGCCACGAGACACTCGGTGATCGATGACACCCAGTGTTATCACACTCTCCAAACGAATGATTTGCAGCGTAGCTTCCCCATTGGCGTTCAGCACCTGCTAGTCAAGAACCAACTGTCAGATAATTGCCAAAGCTAGTGGACAACTGATAATGTGTGTATTCGAAAAGAATGGATCCATTTGGGTGATTTCAATTTGTGCAGCCACACATTACATTACATGATTGGCGCTAATGAAGATAAATGTTTATTTTGCCCAGACATCGCTAGCTGAGTATCAAAGCTATAGATAAAAGCCCGTGGTCTGGGTCTGACAGCTGTCGGGATTAGTGATCGGGACCTGCAAGGGTGTTTGGTTTGGAAAAACCGAAGTGTTGCATCGAGTAGTGTTAATGCTCAATGTTCAGTGACACCACACTTAACGACAAGTCGCCTCACTAAGCAGAACAATATCAAGTCTTGCTGCACTACTCGACTCCGAATTGTCTTAGGGTGATGCAATTAATCCTCCATTAATAGTAAAACTTGTAAAAACATGTCTTGCTTTAGTTGAGACCGCCGACCGATACAGTTGCGTCAAACTAGTTTGGAATACAAATTGACTTCGGTGAAATATGCACTTAGATGCAACTATCCCGTGATTTGTCTGGCTTGACTAGTGGCACTGAAATGATCCTCCCACCACTACAGTAGCGATTCAGATAACAAGAAAGCAATGACCATAGTGGGCAGTAGACAAGACGGTTCCATTCAGTGGCGTCATGAGTGCTACTGTGGCCTGCCAGCAAATCGATCAATCACTTGTTTTTCGTCTCTAGTTTTTGGAGGTTCACTTAAAATTCCGTCAGTGTAACTGCCAAATTAAATTGAAAACAGTGGCAGAGAAACGCATGACCAATATCTGATGTCTTGGACCCGATTCGGATAAGGTTGTAGTCTGGTGACTCTTCTAACTACAATCTGGTCCACAATTAGCATTGACATCACTAAAGTCTGTCACAGACGTCGCTAAATAACTTGATTGGCTTCGCCTCTAAACTGGATCAGGAAGCGGAAATTGCTTTTATGTGATCGAACGAACGAGCAAACAGGGAGAGAACTATCTCAAACCGTACCGTGATGGATGGCTGTGATCGAGTGCTGGCTTGGAGCAAGTGTTGGCGGCGAGGCATAGTAGAGCACGATGAAGACTAGATGGCCAACAATGTGCGAGGGACAGAAAAGCAGCAAATGGAAGATTCGCTGGTAACGCTCTTCCTGATATCGTTTGATGACTGGCGTCAAGTGCACAAGTCGAGAGATGAAACTAGATATGAAGTCCAGTTGGGCAGCATAGAAAGGGCCCACAGCTAAGGCAAACAGTAAAGCGCCTAGCTGAAACACCAGGAAGTTGGAGGAGAAGTGGACGAGCACAAAAAGAACGATGGAAGCAGCAGCGAGAGCTAAAATGCGATTTGGCCCGAAGCGCGTCACACAGGCCTGAGCGTAGTAGACAGACAAGGCACTGACAATGAAGGCCACCGACAAGCCGATAAAAGTCCATGGCCCATAGAAATAACGGTCAAGTGAAAGGAGAGTATGCACCAAACTGAGTGATACACCAGATGCTATGCTTAGAAGAAGAAGGTTATGCACTAGACGACGCTCGGTGCGCACAAAGCCATCGCCAGGAGGGTGATCGTGCAAAGGACAGTAGTGGTCGCTTCGTGACATCGAATGTGGCCTGTCGCATGGTAACATAGGCCCAGATGCACTTGAGCACAGTGGTGGCAGAGTGGTCATGCAGCGATGAGAGATCTCCTCGTGACATAGTCGAATTGGGTTGAGGTCGAGTGCTGATGCAATGGATGGCACGCCTGCCCCTCGTGGTGCGCTTGCCTGCTCGAAGTTTCTGCCCACAGTGGCTGACATAGCACTGAACATGGAACAATCGTACCCAATATTAGTAGTACTATCAAGCTTGCCGAGTTGCCAAACTGTCTAATCGAAGCAATTGTAACATTTCCGGACCATTAGAAAAGATCTATCTAATCCCCTCACCAATCTCACGGCACCTGATCCTTTTTCACACTTGCAAGCAAAGTAACAAAATTAACAACACCGTTCTTGATCAATCAATGTAATATTAATTTAAATCATCTTAACATTATAAATGTTGGCATCAATAATCATAACTATTTTGGTTTGATAAAAATTAATAGATTTAGCAAATAAAGCGCAAATGTTCTCTGCTTGATATGAATGTGCTTACAGACAACAATGATGCACTCAAAGTGGTAAGCAGATTGTAATGGATCAATGCAAGATGACTAGTTGCTGGCTATGACTAGAGCAAACGTTGCGCATTGCACGATCAATAATGGATGCGGCCAAGTGATACCGTGACACGCATTTGCAACTGACCACTTGCCCCAACAATTTATCGAGCGTCACCGTTTACGAACTCAATGACTGCACCTCAGTGCTTTGAACAGCAAGAACAAACTATGTTATAGTTAATTCAAAATCATTTCTTACAAAATAACAGTGATAGTCAAGTTATACTCAAAGAGTATAATTTATTATAATAAATCCTGTGCATGTGAGAGGTTGTTTAGATTGAATTGTATTCGCCAACGCGTGAGGCTCGAGTTATTGAGTTGCTCTTGCCGGAGCTCAAAGCAAACTCAGATCAAAGTCGATTATTAGAATGAATTTAAAATGACATTTGCATAGAGAGTGTTGCTGATCGATGAAGGCACTCGAATGTGGCCCCGTCGCGATCACTACTAGCTGCTTAGCCAAGCGACTAATGTTTGGCGCTTGATTGAGGCCAATCGATGACGAATTGTGACTAGCTTGCTTCTTGTTTCCTTCCCCCATACCATACACTCTCTAACGAGACCCAACCGCGGCTAATAGAATCAATTGAAAATAAGACGTCACGACCTATAATATAACATTAATAAAATTTCGATTTAGAATTTTGTTTTAAATGAAAACAAATGGAAAATTATGATTTCGAAAGAGTGAGCCAATTTGTATGTGTGTTCATGTTGCTGTTGGTAGAGAAATGCAGCGGCAAAAGAAAACTAGTTTGGGTGAATGGCTGCTCGGACAACATCGATTCAATTTGCTGACTGGCTCGACTTGAACCCGGACAGCAACACGCATTGACGCGCCGTTGGTGCCGTCCCACCACTGAATTCTTTTTTCTTATAATAAGTTTTTCTTAAAATGGCTCACTGTAGAGTTGAAATGGGACAAAGGCGAGCAACGAGTCCAATAAATTATTGATATTGCCGCATCGGATCAGTTGTGCAAATATGCCGGGCCTCGAGGTGTAGTGGACCAGGGTGTTCCAAGTGGAATCGCCAAGCGTTATGATTTATGACTTGACATCGCAGTGACATCAGTGCTAGCATCAATTGACCGCTTCGCTGCGCCTCATTGGTGCAAACCAATCGCACAATACCGAGCATATCGACTAGCCTAAAATAATCCAAATTCCAAAGCATCTTGCTTGTTTGCTTCGTTGCTCATTGTTGGGTTATACAAGGTTGGCATGTGTACCAACTTGCCACTGGTTAGTCTGATTTGATCAAGTTTACTATTGATAACAATTTACCATTCAGCTCTTAGCTTAAAAAAATTGTCGTTTCCTACAATAAAACAATAAATAATATCTATAATATCTTACAAGTTTTCCAAAGAAAAATAACATTGCATTACTCCTATTGCATTTTGTAAAAACACAATTCTATTTGAATTAAAATTGAAATTGAATTAACTCTTAGATTCCAATCAATATCGGATCTTCTAGATCAACATCACAATTCGTTACATAATCAAATATGTTTATTCAAGACTTACTTCGCTAATCCTTTTGTAATTTTTTCTTTATCCTTTCTGGTGCTAGTTCCAAACAAGCAAAGATAATTTGAAATGCAAACAAAAATTGGTTTTTCTTAAATAAATACATTTTAAAATGAGATCGAAGCATTAGAGTGAAGTACGCTTGTGAAGGGCGCCTGGCAAGTAAACCTCGAAGCAGAGCAGCAAACCAGCACTGACGCCCAGGCTAACTCGCCACTATCACAGCTCGGCCTTTGTGAATCTTCCAAATCACAAGTGAAGCCATCGGTCAAGTGATTGGATGCATTTTAAAGTCATCTACACAATAACAGTTGTTGATATTGAAGCACCATTCTCGCCCACTGCTGTCTGTCTACTAGGCGTGTTAGCCAGGACAAATTGAATTCGTCACACTGTCTCTCGAGTGCAATAAGCACTTGCATTGATTTGCACTGATTTTTGTTTGCTCGACAATTCCATAAAATGCACTTGTCAAGTAATTTCAAATTAAAATTTGTAACAAAAATTGCGCAAAAAGGAATGGGTTTAAAAAAACTGACAGATGATAAAATGAAATTAGAATCATTTTATATTTTAAGTTATGATACAAAACTAAACATTGTTGTTTATTGACTAGTGAGGTGATATTTAAACTTTTTTTCAATCTTATAAAAATCAGATGGTTAGCAGTGTAGTGTGGTGTCAAAACCGCAACAAAAGTTATTAAAAATGAGATTTCTACCCGGCGATGCGTATGAGGGGTAAAGCTGTCAGGTAATGTGTGATGTGCTAACCCAACTCTAAAAGGGCGCACTATGAAAGTGTCCAAGTGAAGCCATGGATGGACTTGACGTAAAACAGCCAAAGAAAGCAAGGTGTAGAGGCGCGTCACCTGTCACCGGTCCACAACCACAAGCACGCACTGCGCAATTACCCAAAATTGAAACTCGTCTCAGAGGAAAGGATCTGGCGCACAGTCCTTGCTCCGGTCGGACAGCGACATTGACAGTGGCCACACATGTGTACACAAACACACTCACTCACACACACATACAGCCAGGCCCATCACCATTGACAGAGTGTGTGACTGGGCCTGGCACGCACCAAACGCACACATGTAGCTGAACCCTGAAGTCTGACACTGAATAATTGATGTTTATCGCCAAAGTCTTCTTAATTATAATTAATAATAATTGCAAGCCGATTGCTAGCAGCAGCAAGTGTCGACGCTTTGATGAATGTAGAAGCAGAGGCAAGATCCAATTTCGAAAAGTGATTCCATGCAGAGATCTGAATTGCTCAGCGCCAGCTAATGTCAGCGCTTCATTCTAATTACAACCAACGATGTCTTCTCACTGAGTTGCTTCGCCATGCAGAGCAGGCGGACAGACAAATTGTGCTGGTCATCTAACGCCACTGCACTACTCTCCTTACTGTTACCATGTCATAATTGGATCGAAAGCGCCTGATGGACCTGCCCAAGAGCCAGTTTGTGTCTCTTGGCAATTAGGTCAGATCGTATCGGGTGACGTCTAGCTAGGTTCATTGTCTCAGCTACCAATGGAGATGTCACTGCTAGGTCGAAGTGTGCTGCCATTAATACACAAAACTGCCCATCTCCTAAGCAAACCCAACGCTTCTCTCTACGTTCTCTCTCACTTGTTCTAATGAAATAATAGTTACCGAGTGACAGAGCCACCGCCTTGCCTCTTTCGCAATCTGGTTAATAACTTTTAAAAATTAAATCTACTCAACCTGAAGTGTTGATAAGACTTGGTGAAAATAGCCCAAAACGATCATGGTTGTCCTCCCTATTTCTGGTGTTAATCCTGGCTTGACACAAGCACGGTCACTTGGGATTGAGCGGCGTGTCGCTTGCAGCGCCTGTTGGCTGCTTGGCGCGAGTGACACTGCTAGATTGGCATTTGATAACATGCCATGCCCACTAGACCAACAACCATAACCTAAAGGTTAAATAATGATAAAATCAATGTTGTGGTTGTCCGTGACATTTATCTAATGTGACGCTCATATAAGATCAACAGTGGTCAAATTATTATAGTCATTCACACACATTTCATCATTTCACTGATGTATTGAAACAATTTTTTCCTCTCATTTGAAACAAACATTAAAAATTTAAAAGTATTAATAGATAATTTTATTTAGTTAACACTGACTTATAAACTAATTTAAATTGTAACAATTTTTAAAATTTTAAACTATTACTACTATCATAGTGTTTTAGGTAAAACAAAATAGTGTTAAAAACTGCCTAAAAGGTCAAATCGACAATATTCATTTAAAGAAAAAATTTCATTAAAATCTACAAATTTATAAAACCGTGCATGCATTGCTTAGTTTTACCTATAAGTTAGTTCCCGACATTCGAGATTTACACCAATGAAATAAAATAAATTGTTTTTTAAAGGTATACCTATAGGGAACTCTTTTGTCCAAAATTAATCAAAGAAATCAATCAACTAAATTATGTCTAATTTTTATACAAAAATGTCTTCGCTAGACGCTTAAATCTAACTCATCTCAGCTAATCTTACATGCTTAAAAACATATCTTATGGCTCAGGGCACAAAACAAAACTAGATTAAAGTGAACAAACAATTTAAATTGAAGAACAAAAGATTTGAATCAAATTGAATAAACTCTTTCAAATTCAAATTCTCTACTGCACATGTACACGTGTGACGAAACCGAAAATCGACAAAACTAGCTTAGTTAAGTTACAGGCAACACTCAACAATCGGCCTGCTCAAAAAAAGACCTCCATTATAAATC
>DVQH01000871.1:0-17045 GCA_018231625.1 Papilio phestus | reverse complement strand
GCACACAGTGAGAGAGTTAGGTCCGGAGCTCCGCGCCGCCGCCGCCGCCGCCGCCGCCGCGGACGTACAATCTTATCAGGCAGCCATTTTCACTTACTCCTGACAGACGCTATCGCTCGACGAGAATCGATGGTTCTTTTTAATTGATTCCCACTTCCAGCCAGCTTTCGCCCGGCTCTTTACAATCGCCCCTTTGTCTTTTTCTAATCGAAATTCAGGCCGAGTGCCGGAGCGGGCGTTAACGAATTTTTCTTTAAAAATACCGTCACAGCTTCTCCCCAGAAAAATAAATATTGTCCCTTGAAATGGCTCCCGGGGCGAGGAATGAGAGCTTCAAAATAATTGTTTATTGAAGACTAAAAAAACTTGTAATAAGTATTCTTCAATTACACAAAACCAGCAGTCGTCAAAATCCAAAATTTACTTGCTTAGCAGAATCTTATAAGATTTTGCAATCAATATTAAAACTTTAGTTATCTACTCGTGTTAAATAAGCAGCGTGCAATTTCCCACAATATATAGTAAGAACGTTAGGACGCGCTACAACACTAGTGGAAACCGCATCTCAGCCAGTCTCAGCAAGCACTACTTTAATTGACACAAGGCACCGCAGCCGACGCCAGCTAAGCCACCACTACAAATAATACCACAAGCTTCTCTTGTTCAAAATTATACACGTTAGTTTTTAATTTTCACTTACTATTTTAAATAAACATAAAAATGCTATGGCGAATAATGCCGGTTTCCCTTCCTATCCTAAAGGCGGCTCTTGTCTCCTCTGCCAAAGAAGTCCCTTATGGTTAGAATTAATTTATTTCCTTCTGCCTGGAGTTATGATAATTCCCCAAGACCTTGAGAATGTTTTTTATATAATATTAGAACGTCGATAGGTGATACGAGTTATACAATTAGGCAATTAACTATGATTCTTGTTGAAGTACTATCATTTAGTTCCACGCGTAGATTAGTAAGTAATAAATAAAGCTGATGTTAATTAAGTGCGAGGAGCTGGAGCGGCAGAATAATGTTGACTTGTAACTGATTCAGTCGGCAGATATTCACAGATTTCACCGACCGCAAACGACCGAGGGGATATACACGAAGGGACGTTTTATACCCGACGATCCCTCAAACAACATCACAATTATGTTTATAAGTAAACATTTTAAATTAGAACACTTACTGTATTGTAAGATTTCGACAGCTAAGAGATCATTTTTTTAAGTAACTAAAATGGTGTTTAAGAATGACAAACTATCCTATTAAAAAGGATACTAACATTTTAAACAGAATTATTTTAATTGATACAATATTCCCATCGCAAGGAGATGGCTCCGACTAAAAAATCGTTACGGTGTCGTGTCGTGTCGCTCTTTATAAAAGCAACGTCGTTAACTTCAGCGATAGTTAAGGGTCGGTTAGACGCTGTTAAGTTTCGCAGTTAATTTATCGTTGACAATTAAGTGAGAGTCATTTAAGTGATAACAGTTATTCGAAAATCAAATTAGAATAGGTAACAAATTTTCTCACAAGTATAATAATGAAATCTGCGTTTTGATTACATAGATATGTTACATACTTATGTTCATTATTATTTCAATATTAATAACAAGGTATAATTGATTTCCGTTAAAAGAAAGTTTAGCAAACCAAACAATAATTTGATCTCTACAAATTACTACAAATACTAAAGAGTTTATTGGCCAAATGACATATGCAATTTTTTAAATAAAACGGGGAAAATAAAAAAAGTAACGTAGCGAAGTAATACCAATTCATTGTTTCCACAATGAAGACACATCGCGCCCTCTCTGGTCTGGAGCGCGCTGCTCCACGCCGCTGCCGGCCCTGCAAGGCGTAAGCGTGACATGGGTAAACCCTTTTTCTTCATAACACGAGCACACTTTCGCCGTAATATTTCATATTTAAAAGCAATATCATATTTTTCCTGCGGGAGCGACCTTGCTTATGCTCTGGTTACATTTTGTAAGGATTCACGTCACGATTTTTCAATATTTCCCAGCGACCGTTCTCGTATTGAGTCTCCGCACAATGCCAGATGAAGCCGGAAATTATTTGATTTCAGCGAATATAAATCCATCGTTTTAACAAATATGTAAAATGATACGAACATTGAAACGTTCACAAAGTTTTAATTAGCAACATTTACACAAAATAAACTTTTGTTCGTTCTCACAATTATAGGTGTTACTATTAGAGATAGTTACATTATTTTCTTTTATATTCGCTTGTACATTTCCCTCGCCTCCATTTTGTAAACGATATCGTATTTGTCAATGACGGCTAACCGGACAGCAAACAAATAATATCCGGCGTTAGACGATGTGCTTTTTACTGAATTACACTCAGTGTCCACAATGTTCAATGGTCACTTAATAGGGATACACTGCTTAGGTTAATTTATTACGTTGCCTAATTCGTCATCAAATCGCGTTTACCCAATACGATATATGTATTAATATTTATTACTTTGACGTACAATTATTGTTTAAAATTGAAAAAGTATTGTGTTAAGTCTTTTATCTCACCAAGCACTATATTGAATTGAATGTTACTCAAACCGTGAACATAAACAAGGAAATTATGATTTCAACAACCGTTACAGTAATAATTGAATGTAAAATCAATCGTAGTGTTTGCAAAATAACAGATTGCAATGAAACTGGAGCTTATTCTATTAAATTTTCTGCTCGAGATGGTTTTAACCGCATTAGTGATGCGGCCAACGAAGGAATTATCCAATTTTAAAAAGACAGCGCAGACAGAGAAAACAAAAAGTCTCAATGACATGATGCGACCAGTGAGAACTATGACACCGACAATAACAACAACAACAATAACAAGGATAACGAAATCTAAAAGCTATCTTGAAAGGATAAGAGAGCAGATTTACAGGAACGGACCGACTAAATCTGTTAAACCAAGATTTAGAGCTAGTAGTTACAACGCAAGGACTAGTCCGAGCGGCAATGCTAGTGCTAGTCAAACAGCCAAAAGCAAAAGATGGCGCACCACTGTTACTACAAAACGGACCACAAGTGGAGTAACAGCAAACGTCGTAGCTCAGTACGAATGTAAATTCGTACTGCGTAATAACATACCATACGGCAGTACGTGCTATCCTATCGTGGATATGAATAAAATAGAATTACTTCAAGGCGATACGACAACCAGCACGGCGGCGCCAGGCGCGGATACTCTGCCCACAACCACCCAGCCCATGGCGGTGCACAAGGAGTGCGCGCATGTCGCCTACTGCAAGCAGTTTAAGTGGAAATAAATGACATACAAGTAAAATATAAACACATTTATTATAATTTTTAGTGACTGTTGATAATTGTATTAGTTATTATACTATTTATTAGTACTGTTTAAGATTTTTGATTTAAAGTAAGTTTCATTCTAATTTGTATTATATTATTTTTAATTAAGTCGGTTAAATTAGAACAAAATCGAAGTAACTATATCAAACGAATGTAGAATCATCTGTATTATAATATTTCCTGTAAGAACATTAAAAATATCAGGAATAATATTCTTGTTGAAGCGTAACGGTTCAATTCTATCAGTAGCTACTGGTTCTTTATTAACATAAGGTCTTATTCGGATATTAGCTGTGTGGTTCTTAGATTTGTTTGCGCGATCGGCGAGTGGAGCGGGAGTGGAGCGGGAGCAGGATGGGAACGAGATGGGAGCCGCGAGATTGTTGCAGCTGAGTAAACAGGGATGGAACAATTACCTCCCGACAATATTATGTCTGTTTCCAATTCAATTACACCCGGCTCAGATGTATGTTTGTTTATACTAACAACAATATTATTTTATGAATCGTTACACAGATTTAATGTTAGACTAAATAGCAGGTAAATATGATGCTTTTAGTCCTTTGAACATACATACTTGTTAGATTAAGCAATGTTTAGATGAAGCCACTCAGCTCGGACGTTTCAATATTTTTTGCGAGCGGTAGTGGTCAGTGGGCAATGGGCCCAGTCCTTATTCGACATGTCTCTCTTTATATATTTGTGAGGGCAGACATAAAAAGTGACGGGCGTCGGGAACGTGCAGGGGAATATGAAGAAAGGGGATTTACCCTCGTCAACCGGACGACGGCGTCCGTAATAACTACGAGCAAGCGAGATAAAAGCAACTCAGTGCTCGCGATGAACTCTAGACACAATGATGACATGTTTTAGCCCACTGGAAGTAAACAGCTTTTTACGTCCAACAAATTTACACTTCGCTAAATGGCGCATGACGTTAATATTTTTCGGAACCGGCTCGCGTCACGCATATTACCTCCGCACACACGAGTACGCGGAAAATACACATTTTATCAAATAATCTTAACTTATATTAATTTTATTCCAACGTCGAAAAAACTCTACTTTGCCTTACTTTTGTAAATAAGAAATATTTCAGCACTATATAGCAATCTATATTTATTTCATCTACAATTTTTATTTAAATTAATATTTCTAGTTGTAATCTTGTCGAATCTCATCGTAGATTCAATAAAAGTTAATTAATTACAACACATCAAAAGTAACAAAGACACTTGTGATATTTTATGAAAAAATCGAGAATAGGTATCGTATTTTTAAGGTCATTTCGGTAAGAGAAATGTATTGCGGGATATAAGTGTCTCTTATATAAATGCTAGTTAATAAATAAAAGCGTGCACAGGAAGGGAACGGCCATCAGTTGATCATCTGGCGGACTTAACCCGCGTCAGGCGTCAGCCGCGCGCCTGGCGCCGCGACAGACGGACAAGCGGATTATAATATTGCGCAGCGCTCGGCTTCCCCAGCATTTTATATCCAGCAAAAAATCATAAATTGTGTTTGGGATATGAGTGAAATTTATCCGTCCATTACACGAACGGCGTGAAGCGTGGCTTTTATTGTTAAATTGAAAACGATGAAATGTCTTTCTTTCTAAAATTCCACTTTTATTGAAGTTCTGTTAATACTCGCAGTGAGCATGAGAAAATGACTATCGATAGACAAAACACCTACGCTACAATGAGAGCATCAAAAATGTTTAAACAATTGGTGAACATATGTATATAAGTCATTAGATAAAATGAGAAGCAAACATTTCTCTTCGTATCCCTGTTGGGTTCAAAACATACAAGTATATCAGTAATTGAGTCACTTCTCAAAGCAACCGCCTCGCTAAATTAACAATGTTCGCCAAACAAAGTTATTGAAACTTGCATCTAAAATTTGCATGCGGCTCTTACCTTGTTAGAAGATATTCAGTAGACATCAGACAAGGAAGTTAAAAGTGATCGATATATGAGGCACGAAGCGCTCTAAGTGTTATCACGAAGTTGCCGCAAGTGAGGCAGCAACCGCCTCTGCTGCGGGAACTTGTAACTCTACTAAGTCTTCGTAATTGACTCACATATGTTATTAACTTTCAGTTATACTTAGAAGAAACGAGAGTTTCACTATTCTTAGCTACGAAGTAATTTATTAATCGAGCCTTATCGCGTCAATTAATAAATTAGTAGTTGACGCGATAAGACTTATTTACACAACCTCAATGATTATTCATTGTAACAGAATAATTCACATTGTAAAAGTTTTAAATGTTATAAAGGCCTAGCTTTTATCCGCGAGAACAATCATTGAAACAAAAAAGTGATCTAAATATTGAATTGAAATTTCGCAACTGTAGACGAGAAAGAAGACGATATCAAGGCAGAGGTAGAGGCACAGACAGCTCCTGCATTTGTTTAGCTCGTTGTATTCTGTCAAAGCTAGTTACGCGCACTGGTCACGCGCCGCGCCGCACCGCGTCGCCCGCCGTCTCTCTACTCAGCTTTCTTAGCGGAATTGCTTTGTATAAGTTTAGCTTTATTTATTGTCTTTTTCAATCATCTTTATTCCTCGCAAACGACGCTTCGGTATCATTATCCGCAATAAAGTGTGCTATAAAGAGAAACTCAACAATAGTTGCGCTAACGTCTTAAGATTTCACCCCGACAACTTCCATTACTTTAAATTAGTCGCGGTACATCTCTATGTATCTTTGCTATATTTTAGCTTTTGAGTTTTTTCTTATTAGTATCTCGTCAAAATCAAACTTCATACCATAAATACGAGACTTTTGATGTATAGATGTGTGTTTGTTAGACATTTAGTACATAGTCTGGTAGGACATATAGACTGTTTATTTAGTTTTTTACAACTAATCTTAAGACATTATCTTTTTGTTAAAAAGTTGTGTACGGCACACGGTCCAATGCATGCTATGCTAGCAGCACAGTGCGCGCAGCGTTCTGCACGCGGCGGCAAACGGCACGTGCGCGGACTGCAGGAGCGAGTGCACAGAGTATACTACACCTGTGTTGTTGTAGTACAAGCTTGTACATACATTTCTAGAGCAGTGGCATTTGTTGTTTACTTAGCTTCTAGCGAAGTGAGTCAAGTAGCAAGTGACATACAACTTGAACTAGATGGTCATGGGTGCGGTTACAGACGACTATAAACATTTGCACACGTTTTGACAATTTGAAACGTTTTATGTTAAGATATACTTATTAAGCCAACGGTTGCTACTTAAACAGTTCTTTATTCATGTGATTTATAAAGTGAAACTTTTGAGTATGACGTCATAAAAAAGATAATATCGGTTTAAAGTTAACTGCTGGCCGGTGGCCGAATGTAGGCGGCGGCGGCGGCGGCCACTCCGCGCTGTACTTCAACACCGCTGCAACTTTTATTGAAAAACTTCACCCGAATTTACATACACACAACTAACTATTAAAAAACGCTTGTAATTTTATATTATTTAAAAAAAAAAAACCCTTTTTACACTTGGTTATTCATAACTTATAACTGATTTTAAACAATTTTGTTCTAATAACTATCTCTCAGTTTTCAAATTAATATTTTGAATAATACGCAAAACAAGACAAAGCAAATACACGGTAACAATGTGAATTGAAGTAACTATTGTAACAATACGTGAGCGAACTGAGAAGTTGCTGTCTATCTCACTATGATTTGTGGGGATTTATTCCTTACAATTTAGTACACAGATGATCACATATACCAACTTACATTTGTAAATCACTTGTAAGAAAATGCAAAGGATATAAACTTTAAATATTATTGTAACGTCCATTAAATTCTTGTAAAGAAACAGGCGAATGTACTTAATTGTTCACTAAACGACTCTGACCTGTGACACCCAAAAAATGCAGTTCCTTCAGTTTTTACTAGTTCAAAGAAGAGTCTCGCGCTAGCGCCTTCTTTCACTGAACGGCGACGAACTTACTTTCGCGAACTTAATCTGCACCAAGCTTATTTTGAATTCATCCCTCGTCCTGTGGTGCAAATAAAAAGCACACTTTATGAACGAGTAATATGTGCAATTTACCAATGAAGCTAAATTCTCTTACCTTCTCTATAAAGTTTATGGCTTAAAAATATTACTTCTTACAATTTTACTGTAGACATCAAACATCTAAGTAAAATATCACTAAAGATAAAAAAAATCGATACAAAAATACACTTCTAAACAATTGAACATGTGTAAGGTATAAATTGATTACACCAACACACAATTACAATAATATTGTTTAAAAACGCTATAATGTTTTAATTTGTACCACACATTAGATACCTTTAAAGGTGGAAAGTTTTATAGTAAGTTGGGAGCGAGTCAATTGCGCTCTGTGCTTCCACTAACGCATTATGTATTTACTTCTTCAGATCTCACCGCCAACTAAACGTGAATTATACTTTTACCTTTAAATCTTGTACTGTATTTATTATTATTGTAAGATCAGAACTCATAAATAACGTCAATCAAATGAACACATCACGTTATTTAGGAATAGGTAGGATGTTTTATTATTTACATATTTATAACTAAGCACACATGCGAAAATTGAAATGTAATAAAATAATAACTAAAGATTTTAATCATTGATACCAAACATCATTTAAACTAACTAAAATCTAATACTAAAGCAGTTTATATAGAGAATTTAGACCCTTGCTTTGCTTGCTAAGTAACATGAGTACTTATTCAGTGTAAAACCTGAAATGGAATTTATAGTCCTTGTTAGCTGTAAGATAAGTCTAAGCTAAGTCTAAGTCCCCTAATTTTCAGCCTAAGTTCTTGTCATTGCTATATTTCACGGCGATGTTTAGCGCATTTTTTTGTCCAGATAAGTTCTGTGACTTCAGATTAGCGTGGCTCTTATAACTTAAGGTCAAGTTTGGTCACTTAGCAGTAGGAGTTGGGACGTAATTTGTAAGTATTCGACCGCTCGACGCCTATGACTTAAACAACAACATTGTGGTCAACTTTCTAGAACGGAAAAGTTTCTCTGTTACTTGTGAGAAAGTAATTTGCTCTTTGGCTTTATAAAATAGTGTATGACAAAAGTTTGAGCTTCACACTTTCTTCTTGCATTTTGTATTCATTTTTACGAATGTTTTAAATTGTTTTGTTACATTTTCGTTAATATTTAACCTCTGTTTGTATTTTCACAGTTGCCCTGAGTTACAAGCCAGATTACGTTTCAGTTAACGTTTGACAATCTTATCATTACACTTGTTAACCATCTCAAAGTATTTGAAATACATTCTAAAATCAAAAACCAACACAAGCGTATTGAAAACTGGCATATCTAAATCTATAAAATAGATTATGATAAAGCAAAAGAATTTGGTGAAGGGATATCGTTGTATGTCATGTGCTTTATTTCCTTCACAGAGAAGCGTCGGACCGAAAATATTTCCAGCTGTCACGTCAGTCAGGCGGCGTTACGTCTCTTGTCATGTAACATGTTGTAACACGGAGAACGCGGCTCTGTGGTAGAACCAAAACACTTCTGCTAGCTTACACATTTTAACAACCTTTTCTCTATTCAGAGTTTCATAACTTTAATTTAGGATGATCTTATTTAATGACAAATTAAAAGAATGTTTACTACATACTATAGAATTAAAAGTATATCAATTATCTCGATCAAAAAGTCCACTCTAACTTCTTCTGCGGTCTTTGTCTGCATTCTGCTGTTTCGATCTGAAGTTTGCTATTTTACGATAATAGCACCTTCATTAAATAAACAAATAAAAGTTATATAATTTAGCAAAGCATCTGATTGTAGACCGCATCATAAATTTTATTTCAGCCCGGCTCCGGCGCGAGTCTGCCGGCGCGGCGCGGCAAACACTTTGCGGTTGCGAGTTCGTGGCGCACACGAACAACCAAGTAACTTTTATATGAAAACTTATTACGAATTACCATATTTTACGTTGTATTAAAAGCGATCGTAAAACTTTACATTTTGTTATACTGATTGTAAGTTGCAATAAACCGCAAACGAACAGTTTCTGTAAAATCGAATACGTCGCGAAACGACCCGTATTGATTGACAAGTATGTGAGCAATGTGTACCCACAATTGTTGCATTGACATTCTGAAGGCTTTAGTGGGATAGTAGGTTACACGGCTTCCTGTATTTTATTACGTGCAGGTACTCCTGCGCGGCTTACGGTACATTCAATGGAATACAATCTAGAACAAAAGAACTACGTTCATTTTGTTCAAAACAAAAACAAAACTTTAACTTCGTTAATGATTTAAAACATAAAATGAAACACAATACGAAGTATAGATTATTGAATACATATGGCAATTGAAAGATAATAAAATTGTTGATTTGTTAATTAAAATCAAACAATGAAAATCAGAGTTCAATTAAAACGCAATAACATTTATTCAACTGGATTTCCGTTTGATTAATTCTGTACGGTGGTGTCTCGTGAGAGCAGAGTGTTTTATGATTGACCCACAAAATGATTGTTTTTTAAATATCGATTAGTGAAATCTCTCTGTAAGGAAAAAAATATAGATTTTCCGTATTATAGAATTAAAGGTATCACAAAACTTTTCAAGAGTAAAGCTGGTTTTATGTAGTAATCAAAAGAACTTCTGAAGTTTAATAGGAATCCAATCGTAGGATCACAATAGTTCAATAGTCCGCTGTTCAATTTCATCCAATATTTTGCTCCTGCACTAAACCCGTAGGAATATAAATGAAGAATCAGTTCGGTTCGTTCAGCTTTGATTGTGAGCTACAGTGTGCTCGATAACGGAAAGATGCTTGTAGTTAGCGCTACGCTATCGCTGTACGGAATAGAAAAGACGAATTAAGGTCTTGTTAACGGCTAACCTCGATTGAAATTCTAAGGATTACAAACTGGGAAGATTGTGTACTTTGTGTGTTCTGTATAGCTGTAGTTATAGGAAAAATGAATAGTTTAGATTAGGCAAAAAATAGTATGTCCGAACGAATAATTGTAAATAGTCTGAAACCATAAACTTTGAAACCCAATTTGCAGATAAAAGCGTTTGCCCCTCCCCAGCGGTGTTGTAGATGATGTAATAAAGGTTTTGCTGCCAGCGTAACTGTGAAATAATGTTCTAATCCATGTAATATGTCCAAAGTATCGCTCATGTTCACATTTATACGCAAACATAATCCTCGTCATCTAATTAAAGTAAATCCGCGAGTTAGTGCGGCGCGGCACAAAGCGCCACCAAGTTAAATAATTAGCGCGGCGGGGCGGGGGCGGGATGGCGGCGGGGGCAGCAGGCGTGGGCTGCACGACTGACAAACAGAGCAGTCGACTTAATTAGTTCTCTGAATATGCTTAGAAGTAAGAGTGGCTTACTATTACACCGATTGTAATTGAAAACATCACATGCACAATACTAAACTAGAAGTGGAGGTAAAATTTTATGGAAATCCCTAGTTTTGCCCTAAAAATCTCGTCTCCTGCCTTATGAGTACTCCATGCCCCCGTAGTGTAGCCGTCTCCAACAAAGGAAACTGTCAAATTCCTGATAAATATCTTATTTCGAATTTTCTATTGTAAAAAATTAAATATCATTATTTAAAAGTTTTGCAAATATCTAACAGACATTAACAATTTACCAAAACATTTTAAGTTAGGGTATTATAATGCAACAATAAGAAAACGGTGTCAGTGGCATTCAATGTATTGAAGTGGCATTACACATAAGTCGCTGGCGACACAAATCGCTCGCTGTGCACACATTGCGCGGGAAATGCAGCCGCGTCTTCAGCGGAGCGAAATGTTACGTTTTGATGCCCTCGTCATATCACATAACCTCCGTGGATAAACCACGCGTATTGTCAGATTGAACGAACATTTTTTTATTATAGGTAATGAATAAGAAAGAATCGCAACAGATAAGCAACGTCTGTAACAATCAAATTACTTCAAGGTACGCTTAGCCAATAATCTTTAAAACATAGTAGAGCTTATTTATGTTTTAAAAGTATTCATACAGATACTGTACCGTTAAGTAAATTGGTAAGTGCGCGCTGTTCGCTGCTCATTGGCCTATTCACACATATATTAGTGATATGGCGCCCAACAAGCCAAATGTAACTAATTTGATGGTGTAGTTGCAGATGTCTGCTCTAAAGTCCTCTATAATTCCACAATCACTGATCCTTAAATTGCGGCCATCAGCTATACAACGTAGCTTTACTTTTCAAGTAGCTTTACTTGTGAATTCAAGCAAATTAAGTGTGGTTGTAATTATTTTGTCCTTTTTTGCGTTTTTTTTTATTTCGTCGTTACCAAAAATATGTGTGGCCCAGAAAAAATATGGTGTTAAGCTTAGAATAGCAAACGGAAGTTTTTTTATCGGCCAACTTGCCACTGCTGGTGTAGAACATACCTAATGTCTTTAGGTATGTTCTACACCAGCATAAACGAGAAGCAGTTGCGATGAGATTACGACGTTCAGAACAGATTAGTAGTTCACCGCTTGCCTCTGACTCGATAGGGTTGAGCGCATTAACTACTAGAGGCAATTTACTATAATACTATTAAGCAAAGTAGAATTATAACATTTAAATCATTGCAGATCTATCACAACTATTATTTTTGTTTACACACAAGTATAATGCATGTAAATTACACGACATAAACTAGCAGTTAAACATACGTAAAAGAGACACGTGTGTACAATGCATTATGCCGTATGGAGAGCGCAAAAGCCAAGTTATCGCACAACTTCTCCGCAACGACTGGATTCGGCGGCAGCGAGCTGGCGCAACGCATAAGATATTAGCGACAGATTTATGTTTTACTTTTACTTACACATTATCAAACATGTACAATTTAAATATATAAAGGCAAGAAGCTGACAAAGGTTGACATTGTTATTATCTCGCTGTTTTTTTAGATTTAAATACGAATTGATTGTAACTTGATAAGCGTATGAATTACACCAAGAAAGACAAACTATGAATTCATAGCAAACTTTATGCAGGTTGAACTTTTAGCGGAAAAGTTGGTCACCTGACAAACGAAGCGACACGACGCGATCTAACGCAAGTAACATTAATTCCTTAATTGGACAAATGAAATGTTTACAACATTTATATTATTCCTTCGACATAAATATTACATGAGAATATATAACTAATTATCTTTTTTAAAAGATATAATTTCGAGATGTATGTACGTTACAAGCTACAAAAAATTGTACTGTAAAAAAAACAAACAAAATTTTAAAACACAAAACAATCTTAGACGAATTGAATTAAAATGTGTTCAGTTAAATTTTAACCAGACTTGTTATACAAATAACAATGTTTTACTATATACATGATATTGTCTATGCTGTCATCTCCAGGGTCTGAATGAAGACCAATAAATAATATTAAGAAGTAGCCAAGTGAAATACACAATTACGCAGCGGACGGCGGCGCCTTTCATCTCAATACAGAAGTGAATGCAAATAGCTTTATTGAAATCTGCGGAACCTTTAACTGGCCAATGAATAAACGATAATTAATCTTTAAGGCTTTAACGTTGGAATGAAATTGTATGTGACATGAAAAGGCCTTTACAGATTACATAATAATACGATTTTATTAAAAAAAATAACAAACATACAAAAGATTACAAAGACCTAAATAGGAAAATGAAAATATTTATAGTAATATTTGACTCTAGTGATCGATGAAATTGGTATAAAATACATCACTTTCCTTACAATGTTGTAGTCTTACTCTTGTTCAAAAATGTATCTTTATGACAACAAAGGCAGTATGTTTTAAAAGCTGTGAACACATTTAGTGATCACAGTGAGTCAGTGAGGTGCGCACGTTCGCTAGTTTCACACTTGATGCTAATTTCCCAAAGGACGTATAAAATGTATCACGATCTCGTGTACAGCGACACGACGCTGCTGAGAAAGTTACTCCTCTTACAATACTTTAAGGGTAAAACTTAAAATGATAAACCTTCGTAATAATGTGGTAGAAAGAAGTTATTTGTTCAACACTCTTTAAGGAGAACAGGTTTGCAGAAGGTGACAAAAACACGATAAAAACGTATAAATTGAATTCTAACATTCCAAGCCTAATTCAATAAACTTAAGTACATAACTTCAAACAAACGCATCTAAAATACAATCACCCAAGTTGTATTTTCACAAAAGCCGCATCTTAGTATCTCTTAAAATAGCTTTAAGATCCCGCAAAACAAGTTTTTAGTGCAATAAAGCTTCCTTCAGCAGTTCTACTCTTTTGTGCTTGCAACGTTCTGCTCCAATTTTAAGCTCCATTGCTGTTCTCTCGTTAAGAATCGATCGCAAGGTGTCTATACAGCTCCTTGAAAGACTTTGACTGATGTATTTACTTTAACCAACTTCCTTTACAATGAAAATGGTTATTTTTCACTTTAAATTATTACAGCACATTCCCAAAATAATATTTCTTTTTGGTGACTTCCCCAACTATTAAATACAAATGCAAAGTTATTGAATAATAATTGGACTGAACAGAAATACCTTTGACATGTAATATCTACCAAACATTCAAAGGAACATTGTAAATATAGTTGTAATAGCTAGTTTCCTGTAGACCAAGAGCCGGAACATCGTTTTGTCGCCGCACAATGTCACAGTGCACTGTAGTAGCTCTGGTTTAATCTCTGAGATACTTCTCTGTGAGGACAGCTCGTGTGCAAGATTTCTAAAACTCTGGTGACATTAAATATTTAAACGGTTTTTGTTGGCAAATCCTAAATTACATTAAATTTTATAAAATTCCTAGTAAACTGTTAACGGAGTTTTAAGTAAAAATTCTGTTGCCTATTTCTCTGGATTTTTATAGTATTTGTGGCTAATTTATTTTAAAAGAAAATAAGTTACTGCTCATTTAATCAACTTGTAGCATCGAAATAAAAATGACATTATAAAACGCTTGTGGTTTTATTTTCTTGACACTTCAATTAGCATCGTTCATGTACAATATTTTATGGTTTGATAATCATTGTAAATAGTGCAGAGTTCGCTCTATTACTAAACATTGTGTTACTAAACAGTCCTGTGTATCTTTGTCTATAACTGTTAGTAAATAATGAAACATCAGAACAATAAGTTATCATTTGTGAATGGAGTTATAATTTGATAATATTGAGTAATCGTCCGCGGAGAATAAACAAGAATTGATCGCATCAATTATTAGAGCGTGGGTCGGATAGCGCGCACAAATCGACATCATTACGCGCTACACGCCCTCAGAGTTACCAAAGGTTTTGTGTTCTATTCTACAAATATCAATTGTAAACTTAACGTTTTCTATGCTCGTTACATATGTAGGCAAAACATTAACTGAACAGTTCGACTCTTCATTTATAACTATTATCTATTCCTTTCGCATTAGTAAGATTAGTAACATAATATCATCCAAATTAAATGTTTATTAACTAAAGTAAGTATTTAGTCGTGGAAAATATAAATTCAGTGAATTTTAAACAAAAAACTTCTGTTACCATGCTATCTTTCCGGCATTGATTCGGGTTTTTGCATCAGCAATTTATTTACATATTGCGAACATATCGCGAGGCATTTCTGTCCTGTATTCCTATCGAATCTGCATGCAATGTTGTAGATAAGCAGTACTCGAAAATTTATTTGTTTATCTTTTTTCATCGAAATTTTAGTTTAAAAATACAAAAGGATTAAAACAGTACACGAAATTCAAAAGCAAAAATGGTGTAGTAAATTAGAGATTTTAATACTATAGTTGAAAACAAACGAAAATATATAATAACGCTTATTAACGCTTTGGTGTATTTTTTAACCGACCGAGTTGTAATTATGAAAACAGCTCTCGTAATAAGTGATAGCCTAAATTGAGTCTAATGAATAACCGTCCTCGGAGACTAAACAACAATTGATCGTATCATTTATTAGACAGGGGGTTGCCGGGAGTTGTCAGGGGGCGCGGCGGGCGCGGGGTGCTGGCCGACGCGGTCATTACTCACCGCGTCGTACCGTCAAACATATTCCCTCTGTTGCGCCTTTTTTTGGTCTTAAATCAGCAAAAAAAACTAGTTATATAATGCATATTAATATTAAGTAACTATATTTGTAAGTATAATGTAATTACATTGACTTTTTTTAAGTTGTCTATACACAGCTCAAGCGTTGCAATGCCACGAATTAACAAATGATAGGCGTAGAATTGGTTTCTATTAAGCCCAACGAGGTAAAATTTGTCTTTTGGTAGCGGTTTTCTGATGACCCCTAGGTTCGCTTGCCATCTTCTATGAAAGAAAAATCTTTTATAATGTTAATAACATATGATTGTATAATGAAATTTCAGCCGCAACTCTTAATACACTTTGACATTCGCAAAAAATGGCACAAGATTTGCGTAAAGAATGTCATCTTTTATGCAACAGACAGCTCGGCTAAATTAAATTAGGCAATGCAAATGTTATTCCTGTAATAACTCTCTGAAGATTATGTAATACGATACGACACTAACATACTTTTAGACAAAGCTAGAATTTAAATTAAAAATTAAGTAAAACACATCTTTTTGTAACAGGAAAGGAGTTCGACGTGTAAAGACGTGAAAAACAATTTTCTATGATCAAATATATGATAAAATAAGAGTCCGCTGCTATCTAATCTAAAGTACATTTTCCTGATCATTGTTGTATTTAAATGCTTCATTGAATTCTTTATAAGCCGTAGTTAAAATCGTATTAGCTGCTGTTCTCTTCTCGGTGCATCGACATTTATAGCTGCGTGTTGTTGTACAACAAAGAGACGAACACAAATCATTCGGGAGTCCGAATTTCTATTGTTGTCAACTGACCGCGATTATTCACGTACAGTTAACTTTGACGTATTGAAGGGGATTTGTCCGTCATCTATTTGTTTTGAGCGGCGCTGGCGAACGCTCTGCCGACTAATTTACGACCGACGAGATCTGCCTTGTTACGATGCGGTCATTTATAAAACATTTGATTAACACCGAGTGACAGGCTTTTATTTATTTAAAAAAACAAAATTGTAAACAGAGAGAGGAGACTATTAGGGACAGTGTATGTACCTGTATTCTCTTTCTCAAAGATGAGCAAAAGTCTTTTGCATCGTGTTTAAATAAGAACATAATTTAATAAGTTTCTGTATTAATTCATCCGCAAATGTCATAACATATTTTATAGAAATTGCTGCTTTGAAAATCTGTTTACGATTTTTTAATAAATAAACAAATAGCAATATCGAATCGGAGAAATTCCAATAGAACTCTGTTTGATTTATATTGTGTTCGCGCGAAAAATATTTACTGCAGCGTAATGTAGCCGTCGTTATCGCGTTGGGTGCGGGGCGCTTTTGTTTAAAACCGTCAGAGGCAGATGTCGCTGCAAGCGCGGCTCTGTCATAACACTTCTCGATATACTGTAGTCAAAGACATTTAAGAATTATATAGACGAGGCATAGTGAACAAAACTTTTTAACGGTACTTTCTTTGTAAGGTACTATATTAGTTGTCCAGATTAGTACGTCAACTCGTATCCTTGTATGTAATAATTTGTCATAAAACTTTTTAATATAAAAACAAAACTGACTACCAAACAAATACACTAAAAAAATATTCTCAAAAAAAACAGTACACTAAAAAGTAACGAAATAATTCCTTGAAA
>DVQH01000870.1:0-17097 GCA_018231625.1 Papilio phestus | reverse complement strand
ATGGATGGATGTTTGTTAGAGTTTGTAGCCTAAAAGGCTGAACGGATCTCGATGAAATTTGGCATAGATGTAAATCATAGTCTGGAAGAACACATAAGTTACTCACTTTTGTTTTTTTTTATTCCACACGGACGCAGTCGCGGGCGAAAGCTAGTGGTCTATAAATGTAAGATGATCGTAGTCTGCGTGAGAGTTCGACAACTTCAATGAATAGTGCTCAAACGAGCCACGGGTATTGTTTGTCGCTGCGCTTACGCAACGTGACCGCGAACTGAGGTCGCATACGCTCTCATATTTATTATACGTATTCTTCAATCTCGAACGCGCCGCGAGGTCGCAACCACGAAAAGAGTACGATTTCGCAACTGTACAGTTTTCAATGTCATTGTGAACTTTAGCAATGTATACAGTGCCGGTTTTTTACATGTACGCATATATATAGAATTGTCTAGTCTGGATTCAAGGTTTAGATGTGTGCATTTAAAGTAACCATTTCTCGTTATCAGTCGATGGACGACATATTTTTGAATAGCAGCATGACTTCAAAATATCACGTCATTTGGTTCGGCGCAAACCGGATTGATCCAGTTCCCAATAGCCAATATTTCAGATTTAGATATGCGAATAACTTTGCTATAGTTCGAATTAGAATGTGATGTAAAAACCAGTTTCGGTTGCACTATTCCTGTGGTATGCGATTTTAAACGTAATAACTACAACATAAGATCGATTATCTTGTTTAGATCGATGTTGAATATTGATGACCCTTGCTCGAACAGCTAGACCGGGCTGCAAAACCGGTCGATAGGGCGTGCAGTACAAGTTTGATATCAACAGAGCCGTTTTTTGCAATCATCGGTAGTTATAGGATAAGATTATAACGCGAAAGTATCGATTAGAATATCGACAACGATAAGATTATTTCTTCGATCAAGGGTTATTGAAAATTTACCTATGTCCTTACGTATTTAAATTTAATTTGTGGCATTAGATTACGGAAAAATCGAAAGAGGTGCAGTTTATGTTTTGGCAAGAGGTAAAAGCTAACAGAAGTGTTGGCTGTCGACGTTGGCTTGCGTCATTTCCTCTAGCTGACCGTGAACTGACGCGTTACGTCACCGGCCAGAGATTAGGATGCGCCTACGCCGCACTTCTAGAGGACATTCGCCACAACCTTTGTTGTTTCTTATTAATACCATTTTTATTGTTGTCTCGCTCTAGTTTACCTTAACGTTTTTAATAAATATATTTAGTTGTAGTAAATTATTTTTAATAGTAAATAAAGTCCGGTTACGGTACTTTTTATGTGCGTCACCAGCTAAATAAAAACCCCGGAACACAAAAGACGATTTATTTTAATAATTGCTTATGTAAATCATCAGAATAACACGTTTTGGGGGATTTTATATTCACTATTTGGTTTTTAATTTGAAGTTTAAAATCACAAGGCGCCGAATTAATAGCTTTAATTAAAAAATTGTTATATTTCCATAGCAACAGAATGGACATGAGCTTGTATTGTCACGTATTTTAATGGTAACATTAACTTATCTCTGGGTAATACCGTTTAACATAAATTAATTTAAAAATACATTTCTGTAACGCAGTACTTTCCCAAATGCTAAGGAAATTTATCAATATAATTGAAGTGGAATTCTTGATAATTACCATATTTTTTTGCAAGTAACCACAAATTTTTCCATCCTTCATGATGATTCAATATCATCGATAGTTTTATAATAAAACATATATGGCAGGCGAATACGTCCGCGCGAAATTAAAAAGAAAAATTAGTAGCCTTTGTTCTTCCACACTGTTTTTTATCTATGCAAAATTTTAATGATATCTACTGAGCTCTTCTGAAGATACGTAGTAACAAACATCCAACTTTCTCATTTATAAATAAGAAGTAAGATGATTTCTTAATGGATTTATTAAAGATATCTTGATTCATTGCTCTTTTTTGTTTTTTTTCTTTGGATCGTGCAAGAGCAAGTAAACAGGAAACTGTTGCGCCGGCGCCCATGTCTCGACTCAGTAATGAAAAGATGTACTGTACAAAGATATACAACTTGTATCACCAATATATCGTATTTCATTAAAGACAAGATATAGTTTCACTGTAAATTGTTAAGTATTTAGGACACTTCCCTTTACTTATGTTTCAGTTTCAACAATGATCAGTCAGTTTGAATCTTCGGCTTCTGTTGAGTTTTACTCTATGATATTAACAATCGTTTAATTGTTATTTATTACGAAAAACTTATATTAAACCTACAATAAGGGACTTCATTATTAACATTTAAAGTTATTACGTTGATACAACTTTCTAATCCAGGAAGACACTAAATAATTGTCACCATTGTGATAATTCCAGAAATTGTAACACGACATAGAATACGCACGATATACGCTTGTCTATACTTCGTATGTACAGTGTGTTCAATTTATCAACAAATGATTCAAGTGTACGTGACATTTTATATGATTATATAAAAACATGATTTCATAAGGAAAAACCTTGTGTTGATATTTTAAACAGCTTAGCGAATATTGCCGTTTATTAAATTATTAATTTAGCAATCAGATAAAAACTTAATTTGATACCACTTTTTCATTTCCTGTTTTGAAGTTTAATATTTTTTTTAATAAATCATCTTTAAAATGTTACCATCTAAACCTTCTGTCCTTAATTGTTCTTTGCCATATTTTTTTTAGTTTCCAAATTCAAAAAGGTAAGCGGTAGTCGGACGTCAGTTATTTTTAGTGGCACGCGCATCATCTCAGATTGAGGGTTAATCGTAATTCTGGCCGGTTGCAAACCGGTCGAGGTGTTTATTTTTTATTTTTGGCAGACGCTCGCGACCAAAGATAAACACGTACAGGGAAATAGCGTTTAATAAATCATGTAAGTATTAATAAGGTAAATTTAATGTCCATACATTTCACATTAACCTCGTTTCATTGTCCTTATATTGTCAAGAGAATGCTCTTGAATTACAGAATTTAATTTTAGCTCTTACGTCATACGTAGATATATTCGCGTCTAAATTTAAAGTACCCTTTGCACAAAGCACGAATTAAGGGACGTTCACCTGAGAATGGGTGCTGTGACTCACATCGATACAGGATTTTAAGGTTGTGTCATTGACTTCAGATCTGATGTCAGCTGTGTGAATTAAAACGACCTCATTAGGATATCAGCATTTGAGTTTGTTTATTTTTTTTAACACTCCTACACGAGTTCATTTAAATCATAACATCCAATGACGTCAAGCGTCATCGTGTTTTGTTTCGTACTCTAAACAAACTCTCGTAGGTTGGAATATTCGCTAAGGTTAAGGGCATCTTCGTGACGTAAGAAAACTCGCGTAGGCGAATCCCTTTGTGAAGTTTTTCCCAAACTGGAATTTATCCACGGATGCCGCCTTCGCTGTTGTTTTGCGCATCAAACTGCCGTGGGTGGGACATTGGAATTATTCACCTCGAAATACGTAAGAACGGTCGAAATTGCTTACGCCTCCGTCTGTGGTTAGCTTACTAAATCGGATCATATACGCAATGCAAGCTTCGATTACAATTCATTGTCTACAGATTAAAAATATAAAACAATTTGTCGACCGCGTAATGTACTTTTTGATTTATACATACGGCTTGGAGGTACTGAACTCCCTGTATTAAAAAAGAAAAAAAAACACGTTCGCAAGATGCGGCCAGCGTTGAGATTTATGGTTTTATATCAGTAGCGACTTGCTCTTCTCCGTTTTGATGCTTTTAAATAGATATATAATTTTGCTCTTAAAATAGAAATGGCTGTACTTTTACTGGGTTATTCATTTGAGAGTATCGATAAATAATGATGTTTGAGCATCGTTTTCCTTATACTTATTTAATTCCTATATGTAAACTACGTGATTGTAATTTACGCCTTCTTTCCTTGTAATTACGCATTATCATTGTTTTGTTACTTCATGAGACATTAAAAATGATAACGGGTTGATTAATATAGTTGATTTTTGCTTAAAAACTAAAATGTTAAAACACGAGACAAATAAAACTTTCGACTAGCTTACGGAAAAATTAAATAACGTTTAAACCATTATCTATGTCTACATAGATAATGGTTTAAACAAGTTCTTTGTGGTAAAAGTATGTCTAAAACATTCCCCTCTATTGAAGGGGAGTATTTAAGAGCAACGAGTGTATTTTCGGCTGTAGTATATATAGCTTTGAGGGGATTGACCTAATAGGTTCGATGATTCATCCCGCACCCTCCTTGTTACCCTCCGGACTGTTGTGCTTATCGGTGACGTCATAGAGCGCACTCACCCGTCAACTTTCCCCGGGTGAATTTGTCAAGCCTGATTCATCACTACATTGTTACCAAGTGTGATTAGTAACACAAAGGTTGGTTGTTATCTTTATTAAAAAAATAAATTGCAAATCATAGGCATGTATATAAAATATGATAATAATATTAATTATAATATTTATTTTGTTTGTGAAATTTCGTAAGCCCTTAGTCCCTTAGAGCATTTTTTTAATTTTGCTAGCTACAACTTTTTCATTGGCAAGTTGTTTTTTTTACTATAGAATTTATGCGGCAAACTTTGCAGTAAAATTCTAATAATTTATTTTGTATTGTAACGAGTTTACGAAAGGCTCGTACCATAGTTATTTGGTTAAACGCCCTAGCAACTGGCAAGGTATGCACACATACACGGCCATTGTTGTGCGATAACACCGGAACAGTGTATGGTCGTTTTAAATTCAATGAATCTGTAATTTATATGAAGTTCACGCGGTAACGAGGAAGCGGAACACGAGCCACACGAAATGTACACAATTAAGAATCGACAGTCCACGGAACGTACGGCCGAAGGTATAGAAAATGTTAATTGGTTGGATTATCGGAAGCCCGTATTGGTTAAGGAGCGTTTTGTAATGTTAACAAAAGGTCTGTTATCGTCCGTGTCCGTTTCGGCGGGCAACGACCCCGCGCTGCACATCCGAGTCGCGACCAAACGTCGTGAGCGATGCCCCCGGCAGGTTTACAGCGATAAAACTGAACGCAAGGGAAAAACAAAAGCCTCAGACGGCTCGCGTTTCGCTCGTTGCCAAGCTAAAATCATAGCGAGCTAAATAATGAAATGCTGGCGTCGGTTCGGTCGCGTGTCTGCCACGATCCCTTTGCCTTTTTTATTTCGTTTTCGTTCCCTGTGACCGCTCATGCAAAACAATTAAGCACTGATTATTCTACATTATAACCAGGATTATTATTCACATCGGAGCCCTTAAGGTCTAACTTAAAACAAGTTTTTAATCTATTTTTTATAATCTGCCAGCCATATTGTTTCGTTCCCGTAGAGCGCTCTTGTGTAACTTTGTCATCGTAAAGCTGCGATTACAGGGGCGTCTTTAATTATTGGCGCGTGCACGTTTTCTTGTGTGAATTCATCCCCCCGACGGCCAGTTTTTGCGACGATGTGTACAGTGCCCTCCCGGGGCACGGCCGGGGTTACGTCGGTTCAAGCCGCGCGGCCGGCTCACTGGCTCCGAGTCACGACACGCTGACTCAGCCAGACGGTGATATCATGATGCGACACCGTTACCACCTTCGTTAACACATCATAACGTCACCACATGACTGACATCGCGACCGCATTTAATCAAACAATATGTGAAATTGTTGGTTTTCTAAACCCAATAATTAAGCGTCAAAATATGAAGTTGCTCAAAGAAGCTAAGCGTGATATAGATGACAGTTGAATAATTGTAGGGATTGGTTAATCAGTCTGCAATTTATTAATGTCGAAACAGCATTGTCGCTACATTTCCAGTCGGTCCCAGGCACGATAATTTAATAAAGGTCCTTAGGCAACAAATCATTATTTGTATACGACAGTGGTAATTCCAACGCTTATTCAAAATCGAAAATGTCTAATCGTTAACGTTATTCTGTGAACATTAAAATCTGATTTGGATAGCAAATTCGTGGTGCTAAATTAGTATTTACAAGGATTGGTAACAGAGTGTAACAGATGTCGGCATGGAGCGTGTCACAACGCACGGCCGGCGTATCGGATAAATGCGCGTTACGCAAATCCGCAGATATGTCGGCCGCGCGGGCGCAGGCGCTTGCACAAGGTTTCGCAGACCTTTGTTTTACGCAACCCGATCGATTTAATAGCAAGTCGTGCATTTTCTCAGCCGCGCACCCGCCGCCGAACAAAACTAATTGTCGATCGCAACCGGCTATTGTAAGGCGCCGGAAATGGAAAGAAAAAAATATGAAATAGATCGGCCGGATCTGCGCGGTTCCGATGCGACAAAAACTCGACGCCCGGCGCACTCTCGTTGTGAAATACTTTTTTTGCGGTGACCGGATTTATTTTCATGTTTATATGGATGACGTCGATGTCCGGTGTTCGCTTCTCAGAACGACCTTTTGACAAAGGTGATATTCGCAGAGCGATGCACCGTCGTCCGCGTCCGGTAGCCGCGTCCGGTGTTTTTGTGCCACCGAAAAAGGTGCGAACACGATTTATTTATAGCGATGACCGGCTCGGGTCGTCCTCGTCCAACTTTATTTACAGATCGGGGGAGAGGCAGAGGTAGGCGTAGACGAAAGCATTCCTGGTTGTTTCACGGCTTGGTTCGATGTTTGTGTATGTATATAGAAGCGTGTCGGGCGTCGGTTCCGCACGGACGGAGGCGGCTGGGGCGAGACATTGGCACGGTTACGCGACCTCCGCAGAGCGCGCGAGGCCGCGCCGGACGCGCCCGAAACGCCACGCATCCGGCACGCCCAAGCAACCATATACCAACACCTTCCCGAGTATGAAGTATCTCTTCGGATGATCTTCGCTTCGTGTCGCAATCGAACGTTTTCATTACACAATGACAATAACTCTAGCGGTTCGACGAAGTTATACAACTGTCGAAACCGAGAGACGCACGAATGGCTCGCTGGGCGGCCGTTATTATGCAAATGCGTCGTCGTAATGGCTTGCACCACGATTCTTCGCTGAGGCGTTTCAAAACGTTTTGAAAAAGTTGGGCGGACACAGGTAAACGTGGGAGCGGCTGCGGGTAGCTCACGGCAAACCTGGGGCGGTCGGGAGGCACTCGCGAATTTGCATGTAGAAAGAATGTGAAGTGATCGCCAGCGGGCGCTGGGCGGGCGCGCGAGGAAGCGGTGGCCGGGCCGGTATGCGGCGCGGCGAGGCGTCTGCCGCCTCATCGCGGACAGATTTGGCACATCCGCCGGCGAGTGCCAGCGCACGCTGATCATAAATACCCCGTCCCGTTAGCGCCGCAGACGACCGAATACTTTCACATCGAGAGGACTGATTCATATGTGAAATAGACTCTCCTTGGAATATAGAAGACAATGAATGCTTTGATGCCATGCAACATTGCGCCTTGTATTCGTTGGATAAACAAAGTGTCGTCGTTCAATCAGATCGCGCTCCCTGGCTTACGTTGAACGCAAAAAAATCTAGTTTATTTTGTTACCTGGAAGCATTCACCGCGACGTAATTATTTTTGTGCGAAGGCGGGACGAGAGCAGACAATATACACTGGGGACAATTTATACCTGAAATTACAAAAGCCGTGTCTTTGGGTATAGGTACGCACCGGCACCGCTCCGTCTGGGACAAGATCGACTCTATCAACTCATTCATTCATGAAACTTTAACTATATTACAATTTTAAATGGCGTGTTACAAAAACTACTGTCGTCACGTGCGTTTCCGTTCGTCTATATCCTGTCTGATACAATAACTAGGTTTGTAAATGAGAACAAAGGTGAGTTTATAAGGAAACATCCGGCTTTCGTGAAAGTGTCGACACAAATCGTTTTACTTTGTGTCTAAAAAGATCTTCCGGGAATGTACCGAATTCGTTGTACAACATGTAAGGATTATGTTTGACATGTGATTATCCCCAGTTACCTGCTAGTTTGGCCATAAAAGGACTAGTTTTTTAATGCCAGGACTAAATATGGATATGTACTTTATGTGTATATTTTTTGACCTTCCAGTAATGTAACATGGTCGTGAGAACATAAAGTAACATAAAACATTTTAATGTACACTGCAATTTTCATATCAAAGGGTTCAACTTTGAAGTTAATAAAAAAATTAAAATTCTCTCTCGGAACGAAAAAAGTACGTACAAGTGTTAAGAAAATCCGCTTCAAAGAGTCAAAGAGATCGCGAAATCAATATTAATGTTTGTTTACCTTTGAGACGGGCGCGGCGCGGCGGGCTACTCGAATTTATAATCGAGGGGATCTTTGTGAAGACGTGAGAAATGTCCAAGGGCGGGGGACACTTGCTAGTGCACCTTAAGCGTCTATTCTCACGATGTCCAACAGCTGGTCGTATACATAATTAGAATAAATTAGAGGTCAGCTGCCTGTTTTAACTGACCGTTCGAATCCGACCGTCCGCCATTTTGGCATTATGGGAAAGTTGCCAGACTTCCCTACCTGAACGCCAAAAATGCGCTAATGACGTATAAAAAATGGTCGTCTCAAGAACGAATAACTAACGTGTTATTTAAATCGAACCTTGTCGGTGAGAATCTGACGTTTTCGATTAATTTCAGCCGTTTTGTACTTGACATGGATTTCGCGGCAGTCGACGCGTGCGCCTAATCGTTCTAATCGTGGGATAGAGAAGTACAATAGTTACTCGTGTAACGTATTAAACAATTACTCACGCCAATGCCTTTTTATTTAATGTCTAGTTCTTTCAAGCGCTCTATGTAACTATTTTTCATAATATCTAGTCTAATTATCGCTATAATTAATTGAAATTTAATTATGAGTTACATCGCGGGCGAGAATCCAAATCAAAAGTAATCAGGATTTATTTTAATTTAATGAAACGGATCTTTGATATTATTATTCACGGCTTGTTTTAAGAAAATATGTACGTAATTATGACGATGTTATGTGATACTCGAGCAAGTGTTTCTTTGAGTCTGCGGTCCATGTAATAACCAAATGTAAAGCATTCCGGCTTTGAGCTGTAACTTCAAAAAGGCTTCCTCAAGTCTCGCCTTTGCGGCCGCGCGTTACGTAAAGGGTGGAAGCAGAAGTTTTTACGTTTCCCGTTCCGCCTCGCGAACCTAAGCTTTTGACAACGTTCGCTTTGATGATGCGCCGCTCGCTCTGGGGGGGTATTAAAATTTACCTTTCCCCCCTCTGTCCGTCCTCTCAAAAGCGGGCCGAGTTAATACTGTTTCGCAAATTTTCTACAACCGTCCGTCTGGCTTTAGTTCGTTAATCTCCTCGAATTTCATATCTGTATTCCAGTCAAAGGCTTTTTTTGAAATTCGAACGACAAATGTCACGAGGGACAAGCATCCACAAAGGTCGTATAGATAGTATTTCGGTCAAAACCCTATTCGCGGGGGCGTAACGAAAATTGTCTCGTCGAGTTATCCAAGGAGAGTGGAATACACGATGGGCCGTCGCCCGGAACGGAGGACGACGATCGAATTTATATACGATCTAATTTAGAACGATATACGTGGCCAGTATTTAATTAATTTCGTATTCAGTAGCACAATACACATAATTATTAACCTTAAGAAAAAATATAAAAAAGAATAAACAATCGAAATGGTTGCTATGCGGGACAGGTGAACGATGTATAGTTTTAAAAAAATGAGGTATTTTATCGTTAAGCCTCGAATAAAAGGGTGCGTGCGTCGTTAAATAACTTTCTCGAATCACCTGATCGTATAAGGGTGGCAGGTACCCGCATAATGTAAAAGGGGTGGGCAGTCGTCGCGGGCAAGACGCGGGCGCAACACACCCTTGACCCGATTTCAGCGCAGCAATGACACCGCTCGCCTTGAGCCGTAGCATTGCCGGAGATATTTGCAACAATGGAGGCCAGATAACGTTACAAAAGTTCGAAAATCCGCCGGCACCTACCGCCTGTAATTAATAACCGTTGGGCAATGCTGTGCGCCATTGTCCTATTGCATTCAACGTTTACTTTGCATCGAGTACGTAATTCTATATTACGTTATTATAAATGTGTTACTGCTTACAGATACGATATTTACACATTATTGCAATGCAGTTTATTACTTTTAATTGATAGTTTGCGTTTTAAGTAGAGTTAGAGACGAAAGTTTGTTAATATTTATGTAGGTAGCAAATTGGTGAGCGACACATGGCGCGGCGCCGATCCGCCTCCGCTAACAAGCGGTTATCAGCACATTTAAATTGGAATAATATATTCCTTCGACTACTTTATCGCAGTCGTACGTGGCGCTATCGAAAAACAAAGGAAATGACGCGCTACTTAAGACACGAAACGTTTCCGCTGCGCCTTCCGACATTTTTATGGGCCCTTTTGAAGTAATTCTCACGATATATCCGCGTGGGCGCAGATAAAAACAAAGGAAGTATCCCATTGGATGTATCGGTTATGTAAGATTAATAAGTTAATTTAGTTTCCATTGAAGTTTATGTTGGTACGTGCATTATGTGTACACGGAGCGAGCGTGCGTCCGCAATCGAAAATCGCGCAACTAAGTTTCCCTCTTAAGTTACTTAATCGAGGCATAGATCTGGGGCCGAGGCTAGGCGCGTTGCGAGCGGGAGATATCGCTGCAGGACCGTTGCGTCAGTTATTTCACTGGCAAAATTTAGCACACGCCAATCGGCAAACATCGAATATCTAACTAAACATAATAAATTAGTAAGTGAAATTTGAACTTAAATAGACATACCTTTGGGGATCAGCAAACACGAACTTTCTGAGCTTGAGGTCTCTTAGTACGATTCCTTGTTCATGGCAAGCGGCTACTGTTTCTGCCATTTGTCTGAAGAGCCTGCGTGCTTCGTGTTCTCGTAGCCTCTTGCGCGCGCGCACATACGAGTGGAGATCTGAGTGCGACCTTGGAAAGATTAGGTAGACCCTCTTGTCGCCGACTAGGACCTCGTGTATGGGATTGACGTGCGGGTGCCCGTCCAGTCGGTAATGCGCTTGCAGCAAACTGCTACAGTCGCGGGACACCACCTACAAAGCGGTACAATGTTAGATGCAATCCTACAACTTAAAACTAAGATTTACTAATGATGTAGATGCGAGTATACAGTTACATATTAAATGGGCAGTAGGTACAAATACTAAAAAAATGTAATTCGCAAATGCCGGTCATTCAAATATTAAATCTATTTAGAAAAGATCGTTAGTCAAATTCGTTCCAGCGTTTCAAAGAAACTTGAATGAATGTAACCCTCTTTGAAATAAACTCCGTATTTCAAAGCAAAATTTTGAAAGGGCTAGATCTAATGCGTATAACGGAATTTCAATCATCGCTAAATAGAGCTCTGTTGACGATTTAACTATACAAGTAGTATATGATTATTAAGAAAAGTTAAAATATTGTATAGTTGGAAACAAAGAATATTTATGGGAGTATGTGGAAATAAAACAATATCTTGTTATAAATAAATAATTCATTTAAATATGTTACGTTACTACGTGATTGATAAAATGGAATAAATACTGTGAGAACAAAAATTCTCTTTGTTTGCACGAGGACTTTTAAGACAATGCAAAGATAAGTGCGAACGTATTTATATCTGATAAATTAAAACAGTTTATTTATATTTCGCGTGGGTTTTCATTGCTCTAGCACTTGTGCTAAACATTTTGTTGTATTGGTTTTTTCAAAGTGAATGAGATTGAATAGAATGTTTTTGTACGAGTGTATCGGCAGTGTGATTCCACGGTTATATATATGTTTAGTATTGTACAACAGATATTTGATATGCAAATGTGTAAAAAGATAAGCGTGTTTTCAAATTCTTAGTCTTATAGCACAAGTTAATGTTACGATAATTTTCAAAAATTTTTTCAAAATATATTTGCTATTTAATACCCCACAACATTTAGTGGTAAAGAACTTTTAGAATAAAAAAAAATAGCACTGGCTGAATGTAGTTTTTTTTTTTATAAAGCTATCTGGAGTAGCCAGTACCGGTGTATTTCTGAACGAGCACGAAATGTCAACGACATTTGCCGCGAATTTGAAATCCGATTTTCCAACTGGCGCATGATGAATCATATCGCGTGCATTATGGAATTACTTTTTAAACCTATAAATAAGAGCGAGTTATTTTAACGTAGACCTTCAGAGCTATCCGCGGGGAATTTATATGCATAACATTTTAAAGTACGCACTAAAATAAATCGTGACCCATTTGTGAGTGTTTGCGTAAAAATGAAAACGATAAGAATTCGCAACGTTTGCTGTACTTGATAATATTTGGCCACGAATGCGATCTACGGCAGCTAACCTACATACTGACTGTTATCAATATTTAAACGCCTTGTTGCGAAATGTTTACCTCGAAAAAGGATTCACCCAATAAAGTTTCTACATCAAAAACATTGTATTATTAGAAACCGAACATGATTAAAGCAAATTTTCCAATATTTAAAGTTGAATTATTTTTTTAATAGTAATTTAGATCAAGTTTAATTTTAAAACAAACTCTAATTTAATGAAGAAATATACTTCGAAGCCGTTTAGTATAATATATGCGACAACGCGTTAGTTAATATATTGTTTTCAACATTCGAGTGTGCGAGGCACCGTTCACCAAGCAATGCCACAATCCTAGATTAACCGTGCAAGTTTCGATTGTTAGTATATTCATTACGATATTGACAATATTTTAACATTCAAATATCTCTATCGCACAATTCACAATCCATTACCACTTGAACAATCAATTCAAAACTAGTTATAGAACCAAACGAGCAATGTAATCAAAACAATGTTGTGTTCTTGTTCGGTCGGTTGTTTAGTAGAGGGGGCAAGTTAGGAGGGGGCCCGCTAGCCTCGGTGTGACATTCGGCGATCGGTGCGTTATCATGTCTATTTCACAATGTCAATGAGAAGGTCACGCTTATTTTCGGCGGGCACGAATAGATCCACGTGTGACGATCAATTTAAAAGTCAATCATGTGTTTAACTGCAGTTTGACATTGTATGCAGAGTGCACAGCGATGAATGTATCGAAAGAGAGCAAAATGCGCAGACTGGTGCTTGTACACATGTGGTATAAGGCAATACGAATGTAGCCGCTATGTCGGCAACGCGGTGTTGTAAATACACTGAGCGTTTAGCAACGATATCGTTGCCACATTTAACCTTGCCAGGTTCTCACGAGGGAAGTGTCTACTTTGTGCCTTGACAATACCTGTATGGGCCTTTGTTAGAACTAAATATCCTGTATTGCCTAAATTCATAACCTAACTTAACTAGTGAGGATGTTTGAAAACATTAGCTAATGTACACGGCTTTGTTCACTTGATGATTCACTTGACGCGGAAATATTTATTTGGTAAACTGAGTAATTTTTACTTCATCTTCCTTTTAATTTTAATTAAGAAGAATTTTATTACTGTAGCATTACGTCGCGTTATTAATCACAGCGAAACACTTTAATTACATTTATAGTGAACGCTAAATAAGAACATCGCGTTGCTTTTATCGATAACTAGGAATCTATCCAATATGTAAACACATTTTATCGCTTAGATGTACTTTAATGTTAAAACATAAGTGCTCTAAACATGATTATAAAGTGTAATAAAACCGTTAATTGTTAATTATTGCGAAATCGATACATGACATTGTAAAAAAGACGATGAATCGGTGGCCTACAAGTGCGTTCAAGTAGCGCGGGGCCATGACATATAAACTATGCCAACGATGTTAACACTGACGCTTTTAACAATGTACGCGAAAAAAAACAAAAGAAAAAAGTCATGTTGACATCTGTCAATGTCACATGCAGTACCGATTATTAAACTGTTTAACTGTTTTTGTCAGTTTGGCGAAATTATTTACATGTAGAATTTGTATGTAATAAAAAAAAAATCAACAAATAGTTAATAAAATATGAAAATTCACTTTAGATTTATCTATATTAATATTCCCGCAGATAAAATAAATATTTTTAAATTAATGATTAATTCGCAAGCAAAGGTCGACGGTATGTGGGCTCATTATACACAACTGGGCTTATCTCTCCATGGGGTCTCAATCCCGTGGGATAAAACGAACCCTTCCAGATTTGCCGGATGTTTAAGTTAGCGTGAAGTGAACTACGGCTACAAGTTTAATTATTTACAATTATTAAGATTAGATTGGACTGGACATATCAGAACAGATGTTAATCTATTTCATTGAAATGTTTTAAAAGAAATAAATCAAAGAAATGTTAAGGTTTTATTTTATCGACGAGATCGTTTATAATTAATGTTTATGGCATATAATTGTTGATTTTCTTTAATTTACTTTAACGCAACAAACGAATTTTTTTTAAACAAATTTTGTTTGACGATTATGAACTTAAATCCCTCACATCAGTAAGTTGACTACTTAACTACTAAGCTATAAAGGTTTAACGTCACTTCATTTACACTTATAACAGGAATTTACAAACAAAATTTAATTCAATTCTTGAAGATTTTAAGGATATAGTAAACTTTTATGTATTCACGATAATAACGTCCATTTTACGTTATTTTTAATATTAATACAACCTACACACATGACAATAGCTATCCTAGCCTTTTGACATTGATTTTTTTACAAGTTACGTACGATTTAGCAATATATGTGTAGTGTCACTAATTGGCTACTTAAAAATTGGGTCCGTAAGGTCGAACGAAGACAAGAGATTACACACTGTATCAATCAAACAAAACTGCGCAAGTCTGTTGTAAGCCGGCACAATTTCGACACGAGCCGTTACATATCCCAGTCATGTCGACAATGCGATGACAGATCGCTGTTTTGGACAATGAGTAAAGACTTAAAAATGACAGGTGTGAATAAAATCATGATTTAAGATTTGCACGTGTACTCGTATGTCAGTATTTAGTATTACTAAGACTGGTGAGAGTAAAGTTTTACCTAACTATTCCGTTTTTTAGTTGATATGATGAATGTTTGTGTCGTTAGTTTATACGAGTGTGTGAACTTACTTTACAAACATATTCCTCCTGCGTGCGCACGTCCACACATCGACAAAGCGAGGAGCCCTCCACTTGTTCCAACAAAAGATATTTCTCGGCCACTAGGGCCGCTTGGAACTGATGTTGGAGCGGGGCAGGGCTGGTGGGCGCGGGACTCGAGGGCGAAGGTGCCGCCGAGAGCCGCTCCACCAAGCTTGGGGACTGCGCCCTCTCCTCAGCCTTGCTGTGCTCCCCAGAAGTAACCGGCACGGTCACTACTGGCTTGCTCAAGCGCAATGGCCACAGCAACGAAGGTGATCCGGGATCCATCACAACACACAACACTGTTCACTGTCACAATACACTAAACGTTCACAAAACACGCACAAACAAACACTTAAAACGAAGAGGAACTATGATGTGATGAACATGATCTGTAACAAAATTAAGAATATTTAAAAAAGGAATACAGTCAAAACAAAAAGCATCGTAAAATTGGTGGACGTTTATTATGAGTAAATTATTAAAATACCCACAAATATAGTACGAACCTTGAAATGAAACGTCCTGAGTGGATATCGTACCAAAATTTGACTGTCCGTGGCGGCGAATATCGCTTTAATTCTTGTTGAATTACAGGATTTGTTTCCGTAGTAATTCGAGCAAGTTTAGACAGGCCAATATTTTGGGCCGGTGTCCGCTCGGGTTATTGTTAAAACTAAACGAACACACGACCGACTCTGACTAACGCCATTGCGAGACTGACTGAGAGTAGCGTGACGAGGTGACGCGGGCATTCGGAGGATTCGGCCTGAGCCTCGCGCCGGCGGCGACCGAGCCAACGTCCAATGTCGACACACCGTCGGCTTGCGTAGTACGCGACCATACGCCATGCGGTTTGCAGTCGATACAACTAACCGCAGCCTGTCTCTTTCTTTCGTACGTGTTAAACTCTCTTTGGAAAGGGAAAGAAACAGACCATTCATTTACGTTTGGCAATGCAATGATGTCAAATGTGTTGTTTCAATATTTTTCACAACAATAAATTTAACAACAGAAACGGGTAATTGCATTTAACTAAAGTGTAATGTAAATTGTGAAAATATTTTACGTCGAGAGTATATTACTATATCTATTTTTAAGCGTATTACTACTAAATAAACTATAATAAAAATGCCACCACTATCAGACTTTCCAGACTTTATCAGCTACCTATTCTATTGTATTTCTTGTTTATGGCTCTCCCACAGCTACCTATCAGGTTCTAATTCTGGACTGAGAATGATGGTCGTGAGGAACCTGTTGTCTTCACAGATATAACTAAGTAGATTTAAATGAGCTGAAATGAAGAAAGTAGAATTTCAATATAACCACAAAAGTACTATTTTTTTCTATACAATTGGCCGTGTAAGGCGTAAAGCAAATGAAAAATGTTTAGGCGGCCATTAAAAGGTTTTTGTTAATGATTTTATGAAATATGTGTCGCCAAAATTAATTATTATCAAATTAGAAAATAACTGTTACTTAACATTATGAAAACAGATTTACTTAATGTGAATATAAAAAAAAACATTTTGCAATAAATTGCAATTGTTTAATGTACTTGGGCAACATTGAGTATTTCCAATTCGCTAACAAACGCTTAAGACGTCTATTAACTGATTGAGATTTAGGCATATAACAGATATCTGGAACACGAAACAAAGGGGGAATAAAGGCCCTTAGGAGGCCTTTCACTGTAGAAACTGCGTCATGAACTTTAATAGCATTATAAAAATAAACTCTCTATTAGACGTCAAATCTGCACACACAACACTTCATACTCATACTAACATAATGCTTCTAATATTTTCAACACGAAAGTTTGGATGGATGGATGTTAGTCACCACGTATATTCAAAACACATCTCAATGAAATTTGACACAGTTATAATATAGTCTGGAAGAATAAACAGACTACTCACTATAGTTATTTTTTAATTCCGTGCAGATGAAGTCGCGGGCAAAAGCTAGTATGTTAGAAATCTATGGTTTTAGGTTATTTTATATCAGAACTTCCTTATAGATTATTGCATTATTGCTCATG
>DVQH01000869.1:0-17101 GCA_018231625.1 Papilio phestus | reverse complement strand
ACAGAAAGTGTTCTGGAGATTGTGGATAATGCTGCAGTGCAACACTGCACTTTTGTAGCACCCAGTCCTGCTAATGTGCTACGCGCCTCAAGTTTCACTTTTCACCAAACCATTGAAAACAGTGTAGCTTTCACAATCAGAGTTTCGAATAAAACATAAATGGGCAATTACAAACTACGTAACAATTTAATTATTTCAAGTACAAAAGACGTGGCTAGGCAAAAAACAAACGCAAGCCAGCAGTCGAGTCTATGAGTAAAATGCATTAATCACGTTCTTTGTGAATGGCTCATTTATGTTTTATTTGCAACTCTGTTCACAATACAAAAATCGAACTCTACTTACTTCTCACTGTACTTCACTTTTCCATGTAAAAGTAACAAGTAAAACTTGAGGCAACCCTGTAAAAGATATCAATGAACAATTCAATCAATTAGTAGGTAGTTTTTCTTTCACTCTTTTATGCTCTCACTCTCTCTCTCTCTCTCTCTCTCTCTCTCTTTCTCTCTCATTCTTTCTTTCTTTCTCTCTCTCTTTCTTATTCTTTCTCTTCTTACCTATTTTCTCTATTTACTTATCTCTCACTTTGTATCTCTATCTATCGCTTTCTTTGTTTTTTCGGTCTTCTATTCTCTCTCATTCTCGATCCACCCACACTTTCAAGGAAAATCCAGTTCACTCTGGTCTTTCTTCGCCAGTAGAAATGGATTTCAACACTAAACTCTAAACTTCATTACTCGAAAAAAGTCTAGACACACTACATTAAGCTTATTAATTTTATTTAATAATAATAATAATAAATTTTAAAATTATTAGTCTCATTAAAAACGCTTGTGTTAGTGTTTTATTTATAATGATGTTAATATAGAGTTGATAAAAATCACAACTAACAAGAAACTAAACATTGTACCAATGTTTCGAGTGTTGAAAGTAATTCTAGATTGCAATTTTTTATGTTGTTGATGTTGCAGAGTTGCAAATCCGTGTCTGGCGTGTCTTCTTGATATTTAGGCTGATTCAGGCTTTAGATCGACATAGACACTTTTATTTATTTACTTACTAACTTCAAGGTTACTCAACTTTTCTTGTTAACTTATTAAATTTGACTTTGCTTTATAAATTCTCAACTTTTTTGGTTGCTCAATTTTTACTGTTCCGTTCTAAGAAGCTATTAGCATGCTTCCTTCTATCTACCTACATTTAAAACGTGCCGCATCTACAGTCAATCATAAATGTAGAAAAAAACAAATTGACGCATGCGTATACTCTAAAAATGAAGACTCATTGAGAAAAATTGAATTCGTTATTTTGGATTTTAGATTCACATTAGATTTTTCTAAATTATTGTACAGTTTTTAAATTACAAAAAATCGAACTACATTTTACAATGTATTATACTTTAGAAAACTAAGGTTAATCTAAAATTCAGTATAGAAGATTCGATTTTTCTGAGTGCCCTTTTCTTAAACTTTGTTACAAAACATCGATACTATGAGTTGTACATCACTATTATCGATTCCATTAAGTTATTCCTAACTATTTCCATAGAGAATAACTAGTTTTACTTATTTGCTGTTTTTTCCATTTTCAACCTTCCTCACTCTCTCAGAAGCTTTTCTTTTTTGTGAAGGTTTCATAAATAGTGTTTTTAATTAATTCTGCCATTTTTATTATTAGTTTTTTACGCATGCGTAATAAACTGTTTAATTTAAATTCTTATTCGATTCGAATCAAATGCAAACACAACTTAAGCCATTCAGACACCGAAAAAACAGCTAAAAGCATAAACAACACAAGGAGCAACGCATGCGCACAACTGATTTCTCTTTTGTATTTTTCATGAGTTCTCCAGGAATTCAACTGTACATTAAATTAAATCTGATTTTTGTTTTAAAAATAGTCTAATCTTTTGATTTTTCATTGTTTGGTTTTTTCAGCCAACAGTCGTCGGCATTCGTCCGAGGTGAAGAACATTCTGCCGAAGATCTCGATTTCCCGGGCCAAGTCTGACATGGTGCTGAACAAGATTAATTCGGGCCATAGCGATGGCACTGGCACCAGTGGCATTGAAAAACGACGCACCAACCTTGCACTCAAAGCTCTCGGTACGTGTGCACTTGTCTCTCTCTATATAGTCTAATATTATTAGCTTTTCTAATTAGGCCTTTTCTCTAACTAGTAAAAAGGCCACAAACATATGAACATTTCCTAGAACATTTTAGAAAAATTAAAAGATAATTACTTTTAAATTTTTTGAAGACTTATTTGATCTATACATTAATACATGTAATTATAAAACAAATACACTATAGTGCTCTAAAATGGAAAACTTCATATAATATAATTTATTTGATTTGTGAAAAATTAAGTTTTATAAAATCAAACTTTTCTAGCCAGTGGATTAGACACATTTTTCAGAAGTCAAAAGCTATTTTGGCAGCAAATTAATTAATGTTTACTGAAAAGGAATTTAATTTAATTTTTAATTATTTAATAATTTTAATTGATAATAATATTTGAAAAAAACAGAAATACATTTTGTTTTGCAATTTTGTAACCAAATTTTTTTTTCAAAACTCATTGTGCCTTAAGCAAATAAAAAACAATTAATTTAGAGTTTGAGTAAACATCTCTTTTGCAAGCATTTTTCTGGATAATATTTTTACTCATTAATAATTCAAACTAAACACTTAAAAGTGAATTACAGAAAAAATATATTTACGCAACTAGCATCAGAATATTTTATAAATCTTAAATTTTATTTTATTTTTTTGCTTGATTTTGAGGGTTGTTTTATTATGTTATTTTGAAAATTGTTAAAATATAGGCTATGTTTTTTTGCATGAGGAATTCACTGTAAAATGTAAAAGGAGAACATGTTCTGAAAAATCAATGCTACCATTCTTCCTAATTGGCTTTTCTTGGAATTTCTTACAATGCAAAGGTTATCTCTCTCTCTCTCTCTCTCTCTCTCTCTCTCCTCTCTCTCTGACTCTCTCTTCACTCTTCTTTTCACTTTTTCTCTTATTCTCTCTCTCACTCATTTCAATTCAATTCGATCTATCTACAATATAATATAATAACAGCAGAATAATAGAATTTAAAACTTTCTATTCTTCTCTTTGCTACTCTACTCTACTCTTCCTTTTACTCAATTTAAAGAGGATTAAAGAGAGTATCGCTTTAAATAATAAATAAATATAAAAAAGAGTAAAGTAAAGCTGACAATGGGTTCGATGGGTTGTTGCGATTAAATTAACTTAAAAAGTCACTTAAGATTTTAAATTTCAAAGAGAAAGAGAGAGAGAGAGAGAGAGAGAGAGAGTGGTTGAATCAAACTAAACTTTTAACTAGTAACTTTTTAACTTTTAAAGTTAGTTCTAATATATAAAATCGATTTGATGAGAATATAAAAGTGACTTTAAGAATACAACGATAAATTTGAGGCTTTTTTCTAAATAATAAAATGTGCTTAAAAAATTGAAAATGCAAACAAGAATGTTATTTTAAGAGAAGCATCAGATTTTAAACTATGCCAAGATTGTTGGGTTATAATAACAAACACATTGTTTTAAAACCAACAGAATAAAAGAAGATTGGTGCCAATGGGTACATGAATAACAAGAATTTTCTGGAGAGAGAGAGAGAGAGAGTGAAAGAGAGAGAGAGAGAGAGAAAGGGAAAGGGGAGAGGGAAAGAGAGAAAAAGGGAAATGGAGAGAGAGAAAGGGAACGGGAACGGGAGAGAAAAAGGGAATGGGAGAAAGAGAAAGAGAGAGAGAGAGAGAGAGGAAGTGCTAGTGGATATAGAATAAATGAATGTGTAGAAGAGAAAAGGCATTCAAAGAATTGAGTGTTTTTTGTTACAAATAATTTAAATAAATATCACAGGAAATCGCTAACCCAGTGAATTTACATAAGAGAGTTCCAGGAAGTTTCTTTGCATAAAAGCACTATTAAAGTAACATTTTTTCTAGAAACTTTGCCTTTTAGGATTGTTTTTTTCCTGCAATTCCTAATTTAAATTCAACCAACATACTTTTAAACCCCAAAAGAACTCACTATTGGAAATGGAAAATTTGGTGTAGCAAATGATCTCAACCACAAAAATAGAATGTCAAAATAGAATTGATAACAATGTGTAAACACAAAACTAAATATATATATATAATACTGCAAATAGTCTTCAAAAAGAATAGCAAAGCTTGACTAATGAAGGACTATTGTTGTGGGTGTTGCAGCGTGTTACATCAACGTTCGTCCCACGCTACAGTTCAAGGAGCACAATTACCAGAGCGTAACCAAGGTGCTTAATCTCAAGACAAACAAGTGTCGCATCTGTTCCGAGTCGATCTACTTCCACTGCTACGAGTGTGTCCAGGTAAATTTAGAGTACTGAGTGCCACCCACATATGTGTGTGTGTGCTCAATTATGGCTTGAGTTTCACTTTCTTACTGTGTACTTTTTTGTCTTTTCTTGGTTATTGTTATTTGTGTTCGGTTTCTGGTTTGGTTCACCTATCTATCGGTGACAGTGCAAGTTGGTGGGTCACAAGAAGTGCTTGCAAAATTTGTACGTGAAGTGTCCCAATAAGGTGATGCCACCGCGACTGGCTGTGTTCGGACTGGACATCTCCGACCATAACCAAATCTCCGAGGTGCTCTCTGTGTGTATTCGCGAGATCGAAAGTCGACCTATCCACAAGTTACGTGGTATCTACAAGACCGAGCCAGACCCAACCGTGGTAGAGAATCTTTGTCTGAGCTGCGAGTTCGGGCCACACCTGCTCGATATGAGTCAGGTTTGTCCGCATGACATTACCGGTGTCATTAAGGAGTATCTTAATCGGGTAAGTCTTAGTTATTAGATCTTCTGTATTGTTAAAAATACTGTCTGTATAAATTCATGTTGACTTTGATAATCCATTTATAAATTTAGCAAATGCAGCATAGAACTACTCTTGTACAAACAAAATATTATTTTTAAATAAAGTAGACAAGACGATTTAAGCCTACTATATATAACGAACTTGCCACACGGTTAAAAATACTGTCTGGTTATAATCGGACTTTTTTTTAAATTTTTGAGTTATAACTTATAAGCCAATTTTCCTTAAATGGTCACCTTAAAATTTGATATTTTTGAAATTGTAAGGTTATAACCCGAAACGTGCTCAATGTCAGGTTATAAGTTATAATATAACCGAACAGTATTTGTAATAGTGTGACAAGTTCGTTGGATAGTAGCCTTAAATCGTCTTGTCTACTTTATTTAAAAAAATAATATTTAGTTTGTACAGGCGTAGGTCTGTGCTGCATTTGCTAAATTTATAAATGGATTAGCAAAGTCAACATGAATTTATACTTGAGCAAATAAATTAAATACAGTTTACCTGAACTTATACAGATATACTTAATTACAGTGCCGCTTCAATTGTTAACTATCTTTTGCTCTAAGTGAGTGACTAATTGAATTGTTTTTCCAGCTCTCTACTCCCATCTTCAATCAATCGTTGCAAAATGAACTAATCATGATCGGCAAGGAGTGGCCAGTGCGCAAGGTGCCCTACACTCAGTCGGGTCTCGCCATTCTAATCTTCGAGTTACGCCGACTTGTTGGCTACCTCAGTCCGGCCTACCGCAACAATCTGGCCTACTTCATCTACCACCTCAAACGCATCTCCGACCGGCAGAACATCACCGAGATGTCCGCCAATGCTCTGGGCATTGTTTTTGCCAATATCATTTTTCGAAATGAAAGGTGAGAACGCATGTGACGCTTAATTAAGACTAATTAGTATGTTGTGTTTGTTTTTCCCCTCCTCAAAGTAACTCTAGCAATGGATCGGTGGAGAAGGTGCTGCACAATGGTTTCCAGAACCATCTCAATGGCTTCGACAGAATTTGCAATGGCAAGAATGGAACCGAGAATTCCATCTTCAATGCGGGAGTTCAAATTGTCCTTGATCAAACCTTCAAGATTCGCGTGATTGAGCTCATGATTCTCTATGCCAACGATATTTTTGCTTAAAGAACCCCAAAACCAAACGAATTCAAGATCAATCATCTTTTTTTCTGTCTAAACCACCTATGTATGAGAGAGAGAGAGAGAAAACGCGCGCATATTTTCAAACAGCATTAACCGCCAACGGTCGCGCGCCAGCTCTCTTCAGCGCGCTATCGCCTCACTCCGCGCCTCTCTCTCTCTCTCCCACTCTTCCTCTCTCACACTTTCCCTCTCTCTCTTCTTCTCTCTCTTGCCTAAGTTGTGCAGCACAACTAGTGCTTGGCGCGCTCACTCGGCCAGCGCAGCAAGTTGGGGTGGAACGTCTGACTCGTTGAAGTCAACAGACGACAACGATCGTTGCTCGATCTCGCGCGCGATTCTTGCCTGCCACTCGCGTGGAGAGTGAGTCAACATACACACACAACACTACTAGACATAGACACCAAAAAATCCTCAGCACATCTTCTCCAACACCATGGCAGCCAGTCCACCTCTCAGTCGGTACATCTTCTACTTTGATCTCAAAAACTCGCCTCACGTGGATCATCTGACGGATATGATTCAAAAACTTGGCGGGGTATGGCACCGGTTGATCATCGCACAGAGAGCAATTCATTCACCTCGATTTTTTTCTTTCTCATTCAGCGCATTCACCCCTTTTTGAACGCAAAAGTGAACGTGGTGATCACCAACAAGCCCAAGACGGAGTGGTCGCGCAACGAGGTAACCGATTCACCTACGCCCAATTTGATCAAAAGCAACACCTCCTTTGTAAGTAGTTGATGGTTTGTGCTGTAACAGTATGATCTGATTGGTTTTGTTGAATTAGTCGCGAGGCAAAATGCTGCTGGAGCGGGCGGCACAGAATCAGCCCAAAACCAGTGATACGCTCGAGTTAGCCAGAAAGTTGAATATCAAAATCTATGATGTCAACAAGGTGCTACAGATCTGTCGGAAATACTTCGATAACACTCCAGAGATGGGATCGAGGAGTGGTGAGGCGAAGACGAGATATCGCAACCTGATGCCTCCATACATCAAGATCATGGACAACTCGATGAAGTACCGAACCTCGTTCAAGGAGTTGAACGAGTGGCCTGAGATCAATTTTGACTTCAACCCCGAGCTGTGTCCCTTCTACAAGCGTCGCGTGACCCAGCCTGCACGGGCAGACACGCCCGGCCCCAACCAAACCAGTGTGTCTCACTCGACCAAGTCGACAGCACTGTTGCGTGGGTTGAACGAGAAGTGCACCGCACTCACTACACCCATTCTCACCACCACTCCCACTACCAACCAAGCAAGATCAATTCCCGCTAACCCGAAGACCACCAAGAGAAGGCACACCACCTACTGTGAGATCTGCCACAAAGAGTACACCGATTTCGAACAGGTTGGTCCCAACAGTTTGTTGTTGATGATATTGTTTATTTGCCAAAAGATTTTAGTGGTTATATTTACAAGCGCCGTCTGCCTCTTGTAAATAAACGGAGGCAAAGCCGCTGAGGTCAAACTTGGATTATCATAATTCGAAGGAATAGGAAAAAAATTCGAATCGAGTGAGAATTGCAAAAGTTCGAATCAAATTGAATGAGAATTCGAAGAGTTATTCACAACATTCGAATCGAATTGGAATAAAATTCGAATCATAACACAAAAAGTTAGATTCGAATTGATTAAGGATTCGAATCACAGCAGTAAAAGTTAGATTCGAATCGGTTAAGCACAGTAGAAGAATCTTTCACAGTACAACAAAAAATGGCAGAGAACGAAAAATGCCAGAACATGAACATAGAAACCCACTTTTTTCATTAATATTTATTAGGAGAAATCTCTTAACGGAATCTAATGACGATTCTTCTTTCTTGTTCTTCTAACTAGCATTTGAGCGACGAGAGTCATGCATCGTTTCTGAGCAATGAGGAGAACTTTGAGGAGTTGCTGAGTGTGATTCAGTCACTCCCCCCGTTCTTCAAGGAGCCGAGCCGTCGGACGAGTGGTGACAAGAAGGGTCTGATGGACATGACCAACCTTCCCGAATGCAACAGTGAGCAAACCAGCAAGGAGTGTGAGCAGAGTGAGCACTCGATGATGGCTGCCCGAAAGTCGGTCTCGCCACCAACGCGATCGATTCACGCCATTAACTGGAGTTCAGCCTCGAAGCATAGCTTTGTGGCTATCCACGATCTGATCAACCGAAACGAGTCAACCCACTGTGAACTGGGCAGCGAGCACGAACCAATCCCTACCCACGCCACCTTCCACCCACCACCAGCCCCGATCGACTGAGAGAGAAACCCCCACTCTCTATTTCGACTTGACATTTTTTTGTTTGTTTTTTTCGATATCACTTTCCAATCAACACACACCTTCCTTCCTGACTCGACCTACATCATTATCATTTGTCATGTATAAACAAATCTTGTTACAAACTGTACATTTTGATATTTATTTTGATTTTATTATAAAATATAAATTAAAGTAGTTTTAAAATTAATTTATGAATTTTTACAAGAGGCAGACGGTTCTTTAGCGCACTCGAGCTTTAGCCCTTTTGTAAAAAAGCCAAAGCCGCCGAGGTCAAACTTGAGTTATCATAATTCGAAGGGTTATGCAAAAAATTCGAATCAAATCGATCAAAAAATGGAAAAGTTCGAATTCCGAATCAAATTGACGGAGAATTCGAAAATTTATACAAAAAATTCGAACCGAATCGGAATAAAATTCGAATCATAACACAGAAAGTTAGATTCGAATCGATTAAGAATTCTAATCACAACAGTGAAAGTTAGATTCGAATCACAACGCAAGTTGAATTCGAATTAGTTAAGCACAGTGGAAGTAGCGTAACTCCCACAGTACAAAAACGTGGGTGGCAGAATACCGAAAAATGACAGAAAATTGAACATAGAAAACCACGAACATATTCATTTATAAGAGATTGTAAAATTTAATTGCCGCATAAGAACTTTGGTAAATCAAGAGTGAACCAAAATATCCAATTTCTGGTAATACTTTCAAACGATGTTTATATGCCGAAAATGTTTTTGCGATAATGAATTTTATTTGGCTGAGTAATTATAATATCAAGTTATAATGGGTGTATTTTATATATTAATCAATTAGAACAGAAATCCATAGCCATTAATATAAATAGATTAAAAATAGGTTGAGAGAGCTAAGCTTTGGCATCACCCGCTTCAAGTGGCACCTCGATGGGTTGAGGATTGAGCGCGGCGGTAGCTTGTCTCCGCTTGACATCCCAGTTGTAGACTCGAGCCATGTTCACCTCGGTGGTGGTGATCTGGTCCTTGAGAAAGTCCATGTCCAATTCCACCTGTTTCAAGCTACGCTGCGCCGAACCAAGGTTCCGGTTGAGCAGCATCTCCGCTTCCGATAGAGAGTACTCTAACATAACATTTGCCTGCAAACAACCGACCGATTTTAGTCAATCTATCAAAACTAACAAATATGTATGTCAAGCAAACTGAGAATTTTTAGACAATGTCCGGACATTATGAGTACATTAAGTTGTAATTTTTTACCAAATAATCGCATAAGGTTAACCGAGTAAGACCAAAATCAAGACTTTTTATATCACCAAAACTCCGGGCTCGAAAATTCTCGAAAAACTTTCAAAATCAGATAGATCATCTTTGAAACACTAACAAATCCAATGAATCATCTAAGAAACTTGTTTTGTTTTTGACCAACTTAATCAATATTAAAAGTGTGATAATGCCAAATTTTCTAGAAAAGTAATAAAGCATATAAATCTTCCAATAAACAACTTTTCTAAATAGACAAGCAACCTGTACACTGTTACATAAATAAACAAATTGCAAGTAAATAACGATAAGAAAAAAGTAAAATTCATTGAATCAATTGATTAACTTTAAGAAATTCTAAACAACTTATCATACGAGATTGAACTTGAAATTAAGACTTACAAGTTACGCTCATAAACAAGTCGAATATTTTAGAAAATACGAATTAAATGAATTGATAATAACAATTAAAAAACTTACACCAAGCCACAGGCAAACTTTATCGGTGGGTTCAATGGATGCACGTGAGTAGACGTGATAGTCTAGCAAATAGTTTGTCTCCATCTCTTCTTTCTTCTCCTGTTGATCAAAAAACCAACCATCCATTATAGTAAAAATGAGTGAATCTCAATTGCTAATCAAAAGTGATTGCACTTACATGCTTCTCCTTGAGCACTCGGAGCACTTCAAGATTCTTCTCAATGTCCGGTATCTGGGTCTGCAGTTTATTCTTCTTATATGTCAGATTCTGTTCCATGAACTTGTACTTCATGTAGAGCTCATCGAGCTTTTTGATCACATCACCAGCAGGAGCGTTCTCCTTCGCCATGTACGCATCGACATCTTGCTACAGGAGAAACAATATTTTTAAATTTAGAAATCAATTTTCATCAGATAAAATTAATTAAAAACAAAAAAATGCAAAACCGTACCACAAATTCAGCGGCCGGAATACCAATGCTATTCTCCTTCGGTTCTTCATGCTTCTCTTCGTTTGACATTGTTTTTTATCGAGTAATTCCGGTCACAATGTGGCGGTGGTCAAACTAAACCTATCGGTGTTATGCTTGTGATGAGAGAATCACTATCACCGAAGAGAAGGGGGTGCAATCACAATTGAGAGCCGGAGAACAAAACAAGCGTGGTTGCCACTGGGTGTTAATAGCAAGCAGATGACACCTCCTGGGTGCAAATAGCGGGCATGCTTTTTCAAGAAACTCACGTGTTTATTTTTAACAACACAGAATTGTGACGGATTTTCAGTTTTTTCGGATCACATCTTGAATCATGTCGGACGCAAAACTGACTCGGCCCGATGTAGAGGATCTAAATCAGATGACATTGAAGATTCTCTCGGATCGTAAGCAATCTAATCTGATTGTTGATTTGGTCAAATTGCTCGAAGTGGAAGCTAGCTCTGAGGTTGGCGATGACTCTCAGTCGGAATCCTACCTTAAGACACTGATTCAGTGTCTAAGCAAGATATTAGTAAATGGTTTATTATTGCGAGAAATGGTACTGTACGCAAATGACAAGCAAACAGAGAAGATTAACACATACAAGCGGTGGCTTATTAAGCTATACGACACTGTAATTGACTACTTTATCAAGATTCTATCTAATGATAAATTTTCGTTGGATATAAGAAAATTAGTGCTTTTATCACTGGTTGAGTTTATGGAGAAAGAAGGTTGGTTTTGATTTATAAATTTACTTTCTAAATTGTTGATAATTTCATCTTTAGGGAAATTCCCATTTCGCGCGGTTGCAAGTGAAGAAAGTTTGAGTTTCCCGGTTGATTTGCAAGTAAAAATTTTACGAACTTTGGTTTCGGCATCGACATACAATCAAGAATTGATTAACACTTACTGCACCTATTACCAATACGATGATTTCATTCACTTCACTCTGGTGTCGTTGCACAAGATTCTAGACGAAATGAAGGGGAGAAAGGATGTGTCGATCGTGGTGATCAATGTCATCGATTTGCTCTTTCCAATTCGACTCATCACACCGAGTGATTTGCTGCCCAAGAGCTTGCAGGCCGAGGTGAAAGTGAAGAAGAGGAAACGCAAGAAGGGTGTCACTGGTGAGCACAATACTTTTGCACGCTTGTGCGAGTTGGAGCCCTACTCCGAGACTGGTCGAGTGACGTTGCCCAAAAAGAAGTTCAAGTTTGACTACGAGCGCGATGCCACACTCTACTCCACACTGTGGCTCAAATACCTCAACTTTGACCTTCCACCAGCCACTTTCAAGCGGGCACTGCTTTATCTGGACAAGTACGCCTTGCAACACTTTGCAAACCCACTCCTTCTCGCGGACTTTCTGATCAATTCGTTCCAAAGTGGTGGCATCATCTCGCTGTTGTCGTTGAGTCCGCTCTACACTCTGATGCACAAGTGCAATCTCGAGTATCCGCACTTTTTTCACACACTGTACGAGTTGATCGAGCCAGCCATCACCTACGTTCACTACCGGGCACGATTTCTCTTCTGGTGCGACCTCTTTCTCACCTCGACCCACATCCCGGCTCAGATAGTGGCATCGTTCGCCAAGAAACTAGCTCGTCTCGCGCTGACCACCACACCAGACGCCACCCTCATCATTCTGCCTTTCATCGGAAACCTGCTGATTCGCCACCCAATGATTCAGTCCATGTTGGTCTACAAAGAGATGGACGCCGAAAAGGACACGTTCGACCCGAGCGAAACAGACCCCGAGGCGACCCGTGCCATCAAGAGTTACCTCTGGGAGTTGAAGGTACTGCAATCGCACTACCATCCCGAGGTGGTTGCACTAGCCACCGAGATTAGCACAGCTCTACCAAAGCTCGAATGGAACCTCGAGGATACCCTTGAAACACGACTCGACGATGTTATCAGCAAGACGAGAGACTCACTGCAAAAGGTGGACAGGCTTACCTATGATATAAACTGTGAACTCTACTATTTGTTGTAGTCTCACTCTATTTTTTAAATTTAAAATTATTTAAATACATCATTGAGTTTTTTGTTCAACTGTTTTGAAATGGACAAAAAGTTAATTAATATTGATTTATAAATTACTCTCAATGTTAAACATTTTAATACCAGCCATCTGGTTGTCTTTAGAAAGCATTAGACTAAAAACTGAATATAATTTGTCTATACAAAATTTATGCATTGATTAGAAACATCTCAACTGACAATCTTAGTAGCTCTCTTGTAGTTTTCGGTGAACCGACTGATGTGAATCTGATCAAATTCGCAGAGAAGTGCATTGATTTTGTCGGGTTTAAGTTTCAACTTTGACTCGTTGAGTCTGATGTTGAGCTTCTCCTTGTCCACGGAGAAAAGCAAGTAGATCTCATCAGATTGCAACGAATTGGGTCGATTCTGTGAGTCTCCTTCGGAATCGCTGCTACTAGAGTCACTAGCCTCGAGCTCAAAATCCAACTTGGTGCAATAGCAATCATCGTAGCTATAGATATCGTAAAGATTGACAAATTCAAATCTGCACGGGTCCATCTTTAAGAATGACTCGATTGTCTGCTGCATTTGGGGCAACGTTTCGGAGAGTGATGCCACTCGAATGCAATCAATCAGTGGCTCGCGGTTGATGAAAAAGTTGTGTCGGAACCAACGAACCTTGCGAATAATAGCTATCGCTCGCTCCATGTCTACCATATAAGTCTGATCAAAGTGCCGTAGAAGAGGGTCTTGCTTCACATCGGGATATTCTCGCTCTAAGAGACTCTGATAAGTGAACTCGGTTTGAGACTGCTTGGCTAGCGCAAATTCGAGGTGTTGATAGAGGTTTTCGGTGATGAAGGGCATCAAAGGATGGATTACATGCAACGCTTGTTCTACCACACTGATCAACATATTCATTGATCTGAGATATGATTCGTTGCGCATTAAAATGTCATTTTTGACTTGCTCCAAGTAGATATCACAGAGATCGTGGATCCAGAATCGTTCCACTTGTCGCGCAGCTTCGTGCAAATCATATGTGATGAACGTCTGCCGGCAGAGGTTGATCAGTTGGGTTAGCTTTGTCAGAATCCATTTATCTACATGAGACAGTTGATCGGGTTCCTATCAATTGATTTTGGGTTAATTTTTAGAAATTAATCTTAACATATGAAAACTTACAAAAGTTAACCTCTCAAACTCATCGGATAAATTGAGAAGAATAAAGCGAAGTGACTGGTGCATCTTGTTGGCAAAGACACGTTTTTTCACCGTCTTTTGAAGTTCAAACTTAACTTGTTGATCTTTAAAGTCGGCTTGAAGAAGTGAGAGACGAAGAATGTCGGCACCGCATACAGGAATTCCTTTAGGCCATGCTTTGATGGTGTGACTCAACACTCGTGTAAACTTCTCTTCAGAAATAAGACCCGAATCGAGGTAGTCTTTGTTTTGCTGAATTAGTGCATCCATTGAGGCACCGTGTATCACGTGCATTGGATCCACTACGTTTGCCTTTGACTTAGACATTTTTTTGCCACTTTCGTCGCAGATCATGCCATGAAGAAGCACTCGTGGAAAGGGCAGTTTGTTGGCGAGCAGTAGACTGAGAATAGTCATTCGTGCCACCCAAAAAAAGATGATGTCGTGGCCAGTCTCCATCAGGGAGAGTGGTGCGTCTCGGGTAGTGTTGCCATCAAACCAACCTGTCACGGCAAGAGGTAGTAGACCTGAGGAGAACCAAGTGTCTAGCACGTCTTGGTCTTGTTTGAGCTCAATCTCGCCCGATAAACCATGCTTTTCCTTCGCTATCCTACACGCTTCCTCTTTGCTATTAGCCGCCACCCAAAGATCAGTTGGTGAAGAATTGTGATAAATCTGGTATGCAGGAATACGATGTCCCCAGTAGATCTGTCTCGAAATACACCAGTCTTTGTAGCGACTGAACCAATCCTTCCACGTGTTGCGATAACTCGAGGGAATGATCGCCATACTTCGGTCTTGTTGGTGGAGCTTCTCTCGCAACTGCGACCAACGTTGTTGTGATTGCTCGCTGAGATTGTCTCGGTTAGCGACAAATTCCGCCTGGTACCGAGCATCGTCGCAGCGAAGAAACCACTGCGGCACGAGGCGTGACTCAATGATGTCGCCACTTCGCGAGCACACTGGCAACCAGTGACCATGGTCCTTGTAGCCACAGTACAAACCAAGTCGCTCTAGCTCACACTTCACTACCTCTTTAGCTGCGTATCGATGCATTCCATTGAATTGCTCGTAGGCGCAATCAATGCGACCAAGATCATTAAAAATGCTAATACTTGGCAGCTGGTGTCGACTGGCTATTTCGTAATCAATGGCACTGTGAGCAGGAGTCAACTTGAGCACGCCAGTACCAAAGTCCGGCTTGACTGCTTCGTCAGCCAAGATCGGCATCTTCTCATTGGTAAATGGATTTAATGCATATCTGCCTACAAGATGATTATGTCGAGCATCGGTTAGATTGACACATAACGCAACATCTCCTATAGATTTATATTAACAATACATTAAATTAACATTTAGGTTACCTCAATAAAAATCATACCCATCAGTGACTCGATTCTAGTGGTGGCAATTGTGACAAATTCATCTGAATCGACAAGAGGATACTTAAAGTAGTGCAACACTCCAAGAAGGAATTTCTCATCACAACCAGGAACTTGAAACATGGTCGGTCCTGAGATGTACTTGTGCTCGATCTCAATGTCAGACAGCGTCGATTGCAAGTAGTATGACCAGTTGACCATGTAGGAAGAACGATAAATCAAACCCCGGTTAAACAGCTCAATGAAGGCACTGGTCACAATGCGCGACATTTCAGATGAAAGAGTGAAGTAGTCCGACTTGAAGTCGATAGACACACCAAGTGATCGTAGTTGGTGTTGAATCTCCTCGATACGCTTGTGCTTCCACTCTTCAAACAATTCGGCAAACTCCTCCCGAGAGACATCATGTCGCGTTTTGTTCTGTTTGGACCACAAAAGTTTTTCAATCACAATCTGAGTAGCGATGCCAGCGTGGTCTGTTCCACCGTACCACGTCACATTCTTGCCATTCATTCGATGATACCGACATAAGGCATCCTGAATCGTAGCAGTCAATGAGTGGCCTAAACAAGTGCACAAATGTGGAATCAATATCAATAAACATTAAGACATATTTCATGATATTACCAAGGTGTAAAGAGCCAGTTATATTAGGCGGTGGTAGCAGCAGTTTAAAGTGCTCCTTCTGTTCAGTGGGCTTGTCCGAAAAAAGTCCACTCTCGTGCCAGATGTCGGACCAAAATTGTTCACACTCTCGCTGTGAGTGAACATTGGGAAAGGCGGAGAGATAGTGTTGAATCTTATTTGAAAACAATCGTCGGTGCACAGAATATAAGTTGAAAGTGTCATTCAAGTACAAACTAATATCTCTCCGCACAACATAGCCATTCCGAATTAATCTATATAACATTTTGAATCGTTCATCATCAAAGTGAAAAGGCTAGGAAAGTAAAAAACAGGAGAGAAACCCGAATTGCTTTGCACTAAATTCCAAGGCAAACAAGAGAGCACGGCGCGACCATGTGACTCTCCTCCGCGCGGTGTTTGTTTTGGTGAACAGTGTACGTGCCGTACAAAAAGGACGGAAATGGATTTCCGTATTCGCTCATCATCGTCATTTGAGTTGTATTGTTTTGTCTGTATTGTTGCCAATTGTAATCCTCGGTACACTTAACCCAGATTGTGTTGATTATAACATTGAAAATTCGCCGAAAAACAGCTTGAATGATTTACGGATGACCCCTGGTGCGCGTTGGTAGCACTGTCTGTTTGTCCCTGTGCGTGGCAGGCATAAAAGCATGTGCAGTGCGCTGTGACGGGTCCACTTGGTTTCGTACGCTCGACGCGACCAGACCTCACATCATGTCTATCAATTCGGTTTTCGGTTCAATGGGTCGCATAGTTCTCTCGGTGCCTCAAGTCTTAATCTTTATCATGACTTTTCCGGTATTTCTCACTACAGCATTCCAAACAATGAGTCGACTCTTCAACCTGCTTATCTTTGCTTATCGTTTCTTTACACTGGTAAAGTTTTTTTAATTATTTTTAAAAGATTTCTTCTGTTCTGACTATTCATATTAATCTAGCTTCATGACTGTGGTATTGATCCGGTGACTCTGTTGGATCGAATTAACAAGGTGCAAGAGTGTTTGAATTTGGTGAAGAAGCTGAACGACAAAGTGGAATGTATTACCAAGCGTCCTTTGGATGCCATTAACTCGGCTGGGTCGGGCGTTCAGGATGCTCTCACTGGTGTAGCCAATAAGTTGCCTGGAGCACTGAAACCAACCGGATCGATTGGGCAGTGTGATCTTAGCGGAGTGGCTAAGTTGCCCGAAGCAATCATTCCCACTGGATCGAACATACAGAATGGTTTATCCAAAGTGACGGATAAGTTACCCGAAAAACTGAATCCCATTGGGTCTGGCGTACAGAATGGTTTATCCGAAGTTGCCAATAAGTTACCCGAAAAACTGAATCCCATTGGGTCTGGCGTACAGAATGGTTTATC
>DVQH01000868.1:0-17103 GCA_018231625.1 Papilio phestus | reverse complement strand
TCTCTCTCTCTCTCTCTCTCTCTCTCTCTCTCTCTCTCTCTCTCATACACAAACAGTAGTATTGTAGAACAGTGGGTCTCTCTCGCCCTTTCTCTCTCTCTCTCTCTCTTTGAGCCAAGGCCCCCTCGTGCCCTACTCGTTCTATGTTTGATTGTCTTCATCAATCAAAAGGCTAGCTGGACTGGCCAGTGGCGGCGAGTTTATGTGCAGAGGCATAAGCTGATCAAAGGAAATTGGTGCTGGCCATCACTTTCGCTTTAGTCTCTTGCCTAGCTCAGTCTGCCCATCGTGCGTCGATTCGCTGCTTTATGGACCCAGTTGTGTCGTCTTGGTCGTCGATCGTCGTCTGCAAATCGACAACTTTATTTAAATTTTCCCTTGTCCTCCCTCCAACTTCCCTCCTCGTCATTCCCCTTCACTCTTTAGCCCATTAGACTGGCAATTTGCATTAATTCTGTCTCCAAACCCTTCTCTTTCTCTGTTCCCTCATTCTCTTTATTCATAATAAACTTATTTTTTAAACATTTTAGAAACTCGATCTATGCAAAAAAGAAGATAGAAAGTATGGCGTGGGATAGATTAAAACTGAACGCTTGCTTAAGCTATTGTGGAATGCCATCGTTCTCTCTTGCTATATATATTGGAGAGAGAAGACAATTAAAAGCCGCTGAAAATCCTCGATGCCGATAGAGGAGAATTTACGAGAAAGGGGTGTGATGTAATATATATAATATAATATATGCAAAGTGGAGCAAAGTGGAGAATTATAAAATTGTATCACATGTCGATATGCCACGCAAGCGTGCGGAAATAAATTCTTTCAAGTCGAATCATCAAAGTCGCAAAGTTCAGCGAGTCGAAACTGCAATAATTGTTTTTCGTTTTATTTCTCCTCGCATGCCTATATAGTGAATCGGTCTTATTTGTCGTTCTAGACTGTAGAAAAGCCCAAACCTTTAAGAAAAAAAGTGAAAGAAAGATCGAGAAAAAAATAAAGAAAGAAAATGAAATTTAAAATGATTTCACTTGACATAGAGACACATTCATGGAATATCGGTGACTGGAAATCGCTCGATGGCACAGTGACGACACCGTTATCCGGCCTCCCAATTGATCTCGCCTCCGCACTTGAGATATGTACACCACCAAAGCAGCCCTTTTCACCCACACTAACACTCGACACTTTGCATGAATGATGTGATCATTCTAATGATTCCGGAGTGATGAAACACTCCACCGCTGTTGCTGCTATAGAGTATACATTCTCTCTCTCCCTTCTTTTGTTGTTCTCAAATGTCGAACGTAGAAATAAGTCAATTTCTTATTAAACAAGTATAAAATAAAATTTATGTTTTCACAAATACAAATTTTTTACAACTCTATATGAAATTAAGAGATGGCCCAAGAATCATGTGACTCGCCAAAGAGGTGAGAAATGGTTAAAAATTTTCTGATGTTCTTTCATTGAACAGTGCTTTTTGATGACTCAAAAGCATAACATAAATTACTACTTTTGAATCATATGATTCATAAACATTCCCTTTGAGTTGGATTAAGAATCAAAACTTTAACTTAAAATGAGTTGCATCAAACATTGCCTACAAGTCGGAATCATATAAAAACCTTACCACTATCGGTTATAATGTCGTCTATGGTAACGGCTATGAAGTAGATCAGTGGCATTGGTGAGTTATGCTTTGCTCAAAGAAGTCATTCAAGTGGGTAAAGCAGCAAGAAAGAGAGCGAAAGAGAAAAAATGTATGTTAGTGTGAGGAAGAGAGCAACAATGTTGTGTGTTATGCGTTAGTTGGTGCGCATCAAACAATTTAAATGTATGAGTTGGGCAATGAGGCCCGACATTGGCCCCAGAGCTTGGTTCACTGACATGGCCAGTAGCACTCACTCCTATTGCTCTGTGCCAAACATCTACATATTTTAACTTTAAAATATTTGATTGTCCCGCTGGGTAGTAGGCAGTGGTTGCAAGCATGAATGAGAGAGAGAAAGAGAGATGGCATCACTCCAGACTGTTATTGATGTGTTGCCATCGCCAACAGTCAAAGTCTGAAGCAGCAACACATTGAGTCAAAACAAAAAAAAGAGAGAAGGCATATTAGATCGAATGCACCATCGCACAATGACAGACCGGACGGATGGACCGCACTGAGTGAATCGAGAGAGAGAGAGAGAGAGAGAGAGAGAGAGAGAGAGAGCCAGACAGAGCCATCGACCATCGCTCTGTGGCTAATCAGTCAAATTGCCAGTTGCAGCTTCTCTCTCTCTCTCTCTCTCTCCCTCTCTGAAACAATACTGCCCAAAAAGCTACTTAAGTTACAGTCTTATTGTATGACGTGCTTCACTTTGTTTTACGAAATTCACCAGACATAATTATGCAATTTCTCTTTTCTGTAGTAGATTTATATTTATCGACAATATCAAAATATCAATCGATCTGTCCATCTACGAGACTAGTCAAGGCTAAGCCCGAACAAAATGTTGCGACAACCATTAACAGCAAGAAAAAGAAGAACAACAACAATCAAAACACACACAACAAAACTTCGAAGAAAAATGGTCGGCAGACGATAAATGAGCGTTTGTACACCGAAAGCTCTAGCGCTAGAAGCGTAGCACAAGATATTGTTTAGTTACGTGACTTTTGGTGTGTCATTGAGCCAGATAGTCGGTGTATGTGTGTGTATATATAGTCCACTGAGAGAGAGAGGGAGAGAGAGAGAGAGTGAGTGAGAGAGAGAAACTGAGAGAGAAAGAGAAAGACTTCTCCGCGGTCATTTGGATTGGATAGTTTAACTCAGAGCGCTCGAAGCGATGCATGCAGCGTGTGTAATGCAGTGCAGTGCTCTCGCCACTACTCTGGCACGACATCAGTTAATAATTTTTGACAGACCGCGAGATACATTGATAGGGTGTCTAGTGGAAAGTTAATCTCGGTAGTGCGACAGTGGTTACCGTATACAAGCTACCTAGTGCACCCACAACATCCCACATCCACCATCAGTGTGAATTGATGGCCATGATCAGCTCACACTAGCAGTGGCAATGGCATCCACTTTCGCTCGATAGCGCCGATCGACTCTTTGCATCAATATGTAGAGAACCAAGCTCGCTACATCAGTCGCTGGACTCAAATTGAATTTTTCTCTTTCCACTCGGAGATATCACTTGGAACCAAAGCTGGGTAGAGAGATAGAAGAGGGAGAGTGAGTGCATCCATACACAATGCCAAAGAGTCATCAGCCACAACAAGCAAAATATCATTTTCCAACACAATGAAGTGAAGTGTTGCTAGTCTTAATTTTGACAAAATTTTAAGCGAACACATGAGAGAGAGAAAAAAAAGAAAAGAAGAGAAAAAAGAGAAAGGCACATCGAATGGCAATGATGCTCGACAAAAAAAGAGAAAAAGAAATTCACCAAAATAGGATTCTATAAATCAACGAAATGATAGTATAACCAGTCGTTAGTGTGTGGGTGTAGGATACAGTCTGCTTTCACTTTATAATATTATTATTATTATTATTACAAAGGGCAAAGAAACAAAACAAAGAATAATAACAACAAAAACAATAGACATTACACAAAGCTTGTAAATCAAACAAATTCACTTTTGATTTTGATGATGAAAGTAGCAAAACTTCTTCTCGTAAATTTTACAACTAGAGTTATAATTTATATATCTGCAGTGGTAATCATTGAGAATGTTCGATGTCTTGAATTTCCTGTAAGCTATTCCAAGTTTACACTATTAGCGCAGAGGGAAATGATCACAAGTATTGGCACTAGAGATGACCACAAGTCATTTGGAGTAAACCAATTCACTCTCTTTCTAGTAGTAATCAAACTTTTTATTTTATATATATATATTTTAAATTGAAACACCAAATCAAGTCATACAAAACCAACTGAAATTAGTAATATTAGTAAAATTCTCTTTACTCAAAAAAAGTTGACCATTAAGAAATATACTCAAATTGACATAGATAAATCATACGCAATTTGTCGATGAAAAACGGTGACTGCAAACTATGATTACCATCAAGCCGAAAGTTCTCCCAGTGCAATATGTTCTATCGGTCATGATTTGTACTATTTATTAAAAAAATTTGCTATACTGGAACAACAGCATCAATCAGCCGTAAGTATTGCTCAGCTACCCGATCAATGGACGCGATTGGGTCCATTGAGCTCATCGGATTTTCTCATGCAGTCAAGGCTAAAATAATTAAGTTTTTTCTATTTTTACGATGCAATAAAAACAAACTCGCCAATCGATGGCTGGCATGTCTTGATTGTTTTGGTGGTCCGAGTGTATCGAAACTCTCTCTCTCTCTCTCTCTCTCTCTCTCTCTCTCTCTCTCTCTCTTGAGTATCGGTCCGTGTCGATATTGAATTGAATGAGTGACTACCATGCAGTATACTGAGTAGCTCTTTCCGTTTGTTGCTCACTCCTTTTCGGGCTATCAATTCTAAACACACACACACACACACACAAACTCAACATTCAATTTGAAATTGATAAATAAAACATTGTTAATTTACTACTGCGAAACGACCTCTCTTGTTTCTTCAAAAAAACTATTGTTTTTTACTTGTGTTCATAGAGAAACCCTAAACCACTTGGATTCGTTTACTTCTACTTAGACTTGCTTTGCACAAGTTAATGAAGCTAAAAACACTATTAACACAACCAAAACCGCTTCTAAATGAAGCACAGATATCAGTATGCTGACAAAACTTAGCATTTCATAAACCAAAAATAAAACTTTTTTTTATAAGTGCTAAACATATACAAAAGTTTTTAAATATGTAACCCTTAGGTTGTCACACTAATCATCGCTCTTTGTAGGTACGTTTCAGCACAATATCGTCACCGCATTACCGTCGTCTAGCTAGGATTGCGCGCGTTCATCTTGGTAACACTAAGAAAGAGAGAGAGAGAGAGAGAGAGAGAGAGAGAGAGCAATATGGCAAAAAAAGAAAAGAGACAAAATCTCATTAATTTTTATTAAGTTTTAGCGTCAAAAATGATTAATCTGACTTTTGGCGCCTTTGGGAGGTGATGATGGTGTTGGTGAACGCTCTGGGAGCGCCAAATGTTGCTTTGCTCATCACTGAGTTATTCAGAGTAAACCTTACACCCACACCATAACATATTCAAATATATTGACGTATAAATTATACAAACATCCAAATAAAAAACAAAAAAATATATTTATTGTGTCGTATGTCTAACAATAGTTTGGATTTTTACCCTCAATTGGTTTTGATCAATCTCTGCGCTCACTTTTAGTTCAATCTTATATCTAGGGTCTTATATGGTTCGTGACCTCCCTTGAGATGAATGTGGGAACGTCTTTGCTCGTAAGGTGGAGAAAGGTGAGCTAAAACTTTATAGCTCGTGTAGTTTGTGAATTCTTGTATTATGAACTATGATTACAAGCTAAAGTGCACTTGAAGACGACATGGATAAGAGTGAATGAAATCGCGCTGTTCCACACAAATGGTCTTTCCATAGATGACAGTCATTGCGGGTTCCGACATATTTAAAATAGATTCCATTTATTTTCATATGGAATGGGTAAATAAACGACTCGTACCAAACACATTCCCTCTAAAATTGTCAATTGCAAATTTAGTCGGTTACCAATAAAAATTGCAAACAAGTTTTTAAAAGTATGTGCACAATTGTTGGACACACTCACACCAACATACACACATAAACATATTTTCAGTATTACTTAGAGAGAGAGAGAGAGAGAGAGAGAGAGAGAGAGAGAGAGAAAGTGGAAAATGGTCACACCAAATAGTTTGCAATCGGCCATTCTTCACAATACATACACTGCAGTAGCAAAACGGTAATCGAATAATGTCTCCGTGCTTCAATCGATTTGTATGTGTCGAGCCTCTCAAACTTGCTTCTTCTCTCTCTCTCTCTCTCTCTCTCTATCATAAAGTAGCCATCTAGATAAATTAATTTGAGAGCAGAGTACAAATTGCATCGATTGCCACAACAGTCCCCTTCATACACTCACACTCGATAGATGTTAGCTAACACTTGAATGGCGTCAATTTTAACAGTTATGGTAAAAGTGAGAGAGAGAGAGACATTACTTGGAAAATAGTTTCAAAGTGTGTGTGTGTGTGTGTGTGTGTGTGTGTAGAGCCAAAATTGAAATCTGCCCATTACCATTCTGGGTGGGCAATCATTTTCACATTTTGGGTCGTGCCTTGGCCATTGCCCGTCTCACCACTTGGACCATTCTTTGGACAGTTGAACAAATCGCCGCGTGACACTATCAAACGTTAACTTTCACACCACTCGCTTGCACGATTGTTGATCTGAGCTTACACGCGTCTCTTTCCCTCTATTTCTGTGAAATACAATTTGAATTTGTCATTGGCACACACATACGTACGCAAAATCAGAATGCTTAAATTTTATATAAGTTTGGATTGGTTTTCTGTACTAGGCAGACAATTTTCAAATTGAAATTGCACCAGCTAAATCAAATGGGCTCTAGATGCAAATCATTATGCACACACACATACACGCATATATACTCTCAATCATGTCTTCAGGTAAACACTTGCCGAGAAAAAGTTTACAAGTTCAAGTTTTTTTGCACATCAGTTTGTGAATGTGTATATAAGTTGGGCAAAAGTTTTTTGATAAAATAATTACCACTAATTTAGAGTTAAAATGCGGGTTTAATTAATTCACTGAGAAAAAACAAAGTTGGTAACTTGATCTAGCTATGTTTGACTAATTTGAAAGAAATGAAAAAAATTTAAATCAAGTTAAATCGATAAATGCATTCGGACACACGAGACAAAGTGATGGAGATTCGCAAGAGAGAGAGAGAGAAAGTGTATGCGTGTGTGTGTGTGGTTGTGTTCACTGATCGCGCGACTCAAGCAAATTATTTACGAGCATTCAAGCACAAACGTTAGACATGGCAGAGAAATAATTGAATTTTGACAAATTGGCACCGAGCCATCCAGGCTAGCGAGCCATTGCGAGAGAGAGAGAGAGAGAGAGAGAGAATGAGAGTGAGACGAGTGGCCACGAGAATCGATCGACTCGGACAGTGCTGGTTCGATGGCTCGTTTCTAGTCCATTAGAGTCACCAACGGGATCGAAGCGTGCCGCTCGTCCCATTTCAGCTGGCATAAACGGAAAAGAGAGAGAGAAAGATAGGGATAGATTGCAAACCAAAGCTGCAACCGCATCGGACAGACTGAAACTATCCGATTAACTTCTCCTCTACGATTGTTCGATTGGTTACACTATCTGAACCTGCCATTTAGCTACCAATTTCTACCATCAACAAAGCGGCTATATCATTAACTAACTATAATCAACATCATTGTTTTAAGTTGCTTTAATAATTAAAACTACGATAGCGTATTCGTCAAAGTGTGTTACTGACACATAAATGGAAACGTGCCGTTGTTTCAAAAGACAAACAGATGAATAAGAGAATATCTCGCAATCTCGAGCTGGTGTCGATAGTGATTGAATGTATCACGGGTTTTCCCCACTTGCGCCAACCCGAACAGGTGTAATGCGCTTTGAGCCCAAGCAACTGATGGGAAAGAGAGGGAGAGAGGGAGAGAGAGAGAGAGAGAGAGAGAGAGAGTGAAAGAGATTAGCGCCCGGGTGCAAATGAGATTGAATGGCGCACGGCCGGCATTGGTGGCATTAGCGCGACTCCGGGCTTGCGGGTGCCTAAGTCAACACCTGGCGCTACTCCCAATCTATCCACTCGCTCTAATCAGGTTTGTAAGAAGATTGCCAATCACGTTGAAGATCGAATCGAATCAGCCCATCTGGGCAGAAAACAACATCTCCACAACACTAACACCAGAAACGAGGCACACATTTAGTACAACGGTGTCATGGTTTTAAAGTTTACTATGCTAAGTCTTTCCTCGGTGATGCCATTTCTAATTAACTGCAAGTAAAACAACTGCAAATTACTAATAAGATGTCCAAGAACAACAAGAGGAGAAAAAACTTTAGAGTCGGATTAGAGAAAAGGAGTCAGTAAATGAGATTGTGATGAGGACGCTAGACAAGGAGATAAGAGAGAGAGAGAGAGAGAGAGAGAGAAAAGCACAAAAGCCTAACTAGGTTCTGTTTTGCTAATCTGCCACCAGGCTGCTTGCTGAGCTGGCATCAATAATTGATCGACCAATCAGATGGTCCAAAATCTAATTAGAATAATGTCCTGCTCCAGTGCCCTCAACCAGCTTGTAGCAGCTGCCAAGTACTACAAAATGGTCTTTCGTATTCGTGCATGTGAGTGTGCCTTTCTCGAGTTCAACTTGACTCTCTCTCTCTCTCTCTCTCTCTCTCTCTCTCTCTCTCTCTCTCTCTCTCTTCCCAATGGAGCTCAAGTTCATCAATTTTCTTCTAATTCTTGCTCTCTGATTTTTTCTTCCTTTCACCTCCCACTCTTTAAATTTCGAAATTTCATTCTTTAAGATTCATTAATTCTTTCGACATAAAAACAGGCATCTTCTAACTCTATTAACAATATTAACAATTTTAATTCAAAAACTAATGATCCTCGACACACACACACACACACTATGTAGAGAAGAGTCTAGGCGACTTACTGAAACCGGAGGGGTCGATGTCACATTACTGGATGGTTACAAGCTATCTCTGCTATCAACCAACGAATGAGAGAGGGGAGAGAGAGTGCATTGAAATTCGTGCAGTAAAATTAGTTGCCATAAATCAGTGAGATTTGGAACACGACGACAACAAAATGACTTTTACCACGTCTCAAATAACTGAAGTAGTAGCGCAATGGCGATGCAATGGCTCTCTAATGTGGTTGTTCCCGACTGATTGTGTCATAGTGATAGTCCTCATGGTGAGATGCTTGTCATCGCATTGACACTGCACACCGAATCAGTTCAGTAGCTACTAGCTAGTGTAGTGAGTGTTCCACACACACACACACCCATCCCAGAACCACACTACACGTGCTTTCTTATCTTCTCTCTCTTTTCTTTCATTTTATTTTCTCCTATCCCATCCTTCTTTATTTCTTTTCATTCTTTAGTTCTTTCCCTCTCTCTCCCTCTCTGTTCGATGACCCGTGACGTGATGAATGACTCGGTAAGATGGCAATCGAGTGCACCTTGCATCAATCGATCGAAGGGAGGCATGCGGCCACTTGAGCTTGTCACCTCATCTACTCTCACCCACATTAACTTACCGGTCCCGCCAACCGATGCCATAATTGTGCAAACAATATTCAAATGAACCCTCTGTTTGCACAAGCGAAAGAAAGAAAGAGAGAGAGAGAGAAATAAAGGGTAGGGGATAGGGGAAGAAAAGAAAGAAATAGAGTGAGAGATGGAGAGAAAGAGAAAGGCAATGGGCCCAAGGGCCAGCGCTCATCTCCCTTCCGATTCGGTAATTAACATCCACAGCAAAGGTATTCTCTGCCAAATAGTTAAGGAGAACAATTCACAATTTACAATAAAACAGTTTTGTAAAGTATGTTTTGTGTGCAAATGATTTCACAGTCCAGTGTGTGTGCGCGCATAATGAATTGTGATAAATATATGATTGTACATGTTGATAAAATGAAATTAAACTTACCAAAAGAATTGTTGTATAAATAAATTGGTAATAGAAATAGTTGGTTGAGTAGTAGTTAGTAGAGCATTAAAAATAAAGTGCTGTAAAGAATTAATGAAGACTATGCACAGTTAAGGTCGTTGTCCCATGTGGAAGTATTACGAAATCTGGAGAGAAAATAAAGAAGAAGAAAACAAGATGATTAGATCTCGTGGCAACTAATTATTTATTGATTGGCACAAGTTTTGCTCCGAGACTAGCTTGCTCTACCCACCTCTCGAAGCATCCATTAACTAATTGTCACTCCCAACAAGATCCTCTGTTGACACAGGTAGGTTTGTGTTCCCTCTAGATCACCCTCTACTCTATGTACAATTCTCGTTTTGTTCACTCGTCCTTTCATTAGACAAATTGAAAACAAAGTACGAGGTAAAATAAAGAAAGATAACTTAGAGCTGAGATAAATTAAAATTTAATGTGCATGTTGACTGTCGAGCAAAACTGCTCGGAGATAAAATAGAGGATACTACTGTGCTCTTTTACATAGATAGATACTCAATGGCCACAGTGACATGCAACTATAGATTTGTTCAACTTGACTTTTTTGCTTGTGCAAGCAAGCAAAACAAATACGGGGAGATAAAAGAATGATGCAACCTGATACTTGCATTGTTGAGATCTATTTTAAATTTAAAAATAGTTCAAATACGTAACCGCCATTTGTGCATGCATATCATTGAGAAATACTCCATTTTTGGACAACAACCTGAGCACAACCGCAACAGAGTGGTTTTGCCGAGTTTCATTGGTTGCGCTCGAATTGAATGTTGAAGAGTGGAGTATTACCAGGTTAGGCAAGCATGAGATTTGCCACAAACATCATGCCAACTTGCATTACACAACCAAGCAAAGAGAAAGAAAGCCAACTGAAAGGCGATAGAGAACAGAAGAGAGAAAGCAAAGCCAGACTCATTCATCAATCTAGGAGAAGAGGGTGGGCAGACGAGGAGAGTGAAAACATGCAGCCATTCTCATGGTAGTGTTGCAGATCAATGCCAGGCATTTATTGAAATCTGTTCCCCCGGCACTCTTGACTTCGATCAATCCAAGTAGAAAAGGAACCAGAGTGAGAGAGCGTGAGAGGCCAGATCGGTGTCCCGCTTCAGGCTGTGCTCAAGTTCCGATCAAGCAGAAATAAATCGAAAATATGCCTAACAAAAAGCTAATAACTCGAGTAAAGGTTGGGTGAGTGGTGTGCGCGCCACTGCAAAATAGCTGCAAATCAGATTAGACACTTTGAGCCGGTGGTGAAGGCGTGCCAAGCTGGTTCCAGTAGATTACACTCACAATGCGATACCGCGCATAATTCCAATTCATTGAACTTTAATTTTTTACCTGTTCGCTAACAAAACAGTCAACCATAGCTCGACACAATAGTATACAATAATAAATATGCTTTGTTGTCGTCACAAATTGCTTAATCACAACATTCTATTGGTTTGATCTATAACTAAAATTTATAGAATATACTACAATAATATGAAAGTTTCTGGTAATGACACTTTCTAGTTTCTAATTCAGTCAATACTAAAGTAGTTATTTTAATTACATTGCATGATCAAGATCATAAAAAAGAAGACAGCCAATAATCGAGTAACGATGTGATTCACAAATCTGCATTGCAAATGCAATTTTTAGTTTTTGAAATTTGAACGATTTTCAATTTATGTGAAATGCTTTTACAAAGTTTTCCAAAGAGAAAATTTAATGAGTTACTTGGAACTATGCAAATCGACCTGTAGGAGAAATGCGTCATCATCAAATTTGTGTGGACGGAAACAGTTTGGATCAATCACTTGGGTGCTCAGCATGGATTAACACACTGAGTGTCGCATTCAATGAATCCTGTGACCTAATGAATCAGACCCCTTCTCTGCACTATTGCATTGCGTTTTCCTCAAACTAGCTCAAAATTGTTATGCACATCAGCAGCAACCCATTAGCTGACAGGAGTGAAACGAGCTAAGACAAGCAAAATAGAAAAGGGAAATGAAAACACCAAGTTAGTGAGTGAAATAGATAAATCCTTTCAGCCAACGCACAAGCAAACGCAAATCAATCAAGCTAAATGTCATCACACTGCAAGCACTCGCCACTCTCTTTCTCACTCGCCACCCTCTTTCTCTCTGCCCTAAGACGTCGTAATAATAATTATTATTTATAGAGAATTCTGATGCTCTCTCTCTCTCACTCACTCATCAGCGTCGAATTCCAATGATAGCGGCGCACAATAGAGTTTGACACAAATCAAAAAATTTAAAATGCATTGCAGTGAAGTCACACCACCAGGGGCAGCTGGAAATCGATCCGAGTCGATTTCCAAATGAGGCCCGGCTTCAGGCCGTGTAAAAGTGTTTACGCGGACAAAATCAAGCCCAAGACTCAAATCCGGACAGAGTGCGTTTGGCAATGAGAGAAGCGGACTGTGAGCGTGGGCGCAAGGTGACGAAGAATGCGAATGGTGTGTCTGCGAGCGACAGTGTGGCATTGCTCACTGCTCACTGCTCACTGCTCCAAGCACATTAGTTGGCCATTAGCGGGCTGGCTTGGCCCGGTCGCGCTCGATCAATGAATGGCGAAACAATGAAGATGCCAGGCAAGGAGTTACTTTGGATGTGTGTGTGTGTGCCCTCTCACTGCCTCGGTATCGGTACCGTCCTCACTTACTTATGTATATAGCAAAAGACAGAGAAGTGAGGTATAAAATGTAATTAAAATCATCTCTCCCGACTCGGTCCTAATTCGATTAAGTCGCACAGTCGAATGACTTGCCACGCCATGCCATCGCCAACAGCACCAGAGCTGCGCCAGCAGTCACATTGTTGCTGAGACAAGGAACAAATTTTAAGCTGACTAAACGCGATTGATGAATTTAACGAACTTTAGCATTAAGCTCAAACCAAATTAATCTGCACTTTGCATATCTTGCTTTTATTTCCCATCTAGTTCAGCTCATATTTGAATAATGTTCCATTCATTCTTTGAAGCGACAATCTACAATTTTCTCTAGTATATTCAAAACGGTTATATATTTTTAGTATTAATTAGTGTTTTAAAAATGTAATTGTTTTCGGAACTAGTTGCTGGTAACAGTCGTCCCGTTAGATGGTGGTCAGTTAATTTAAAAATAGCGCATCATCGTCACTGGCAGAAGAAGCAAAATATGTCCCCAGTGAACCAAAGCACGGGGTTCGCGAGTTTAAAAAAAATAAATCAAATCATAGCCGCTGGGCGCAATGGAGGTTGGGCAATAGCGGTGGCCAGTGCCATGTCGGTAGCGAGTCATCGCCCCACTGGGCCGTGTTGTGAGCTTCTCTCACCGAGTTGCACCCAACCGCACCAACTACCAACTGCACTGATGGAGTAATAATCGCTGCCCGCCGGTGCTGATCGATTCTGCTGGGAAATTAAACTATTAACACATTGCTCATGGTCTGACAGGGCGAGGGGAGGGAAGAGGACGAAAGACAAAGCAGTCCAGATGATGTGGGAGTTGTGTTTCTGGGCGTCGTGGTGGCATGAGTTTGCAATTGCTCACCATAACAATGATTGACATGTCTCACAAACGCCAACATGTGTATAAACAATCAGAGCTCAGTCTGCCACACTGCACATTGTGCAATTTTACATCGTCGTATAATATTACTCTTGCTCATGAAAACGTCTAATCAACCTTTAAACAGACGCAGTTCATTAGATTTTTCAACCTAGACAGTAAATTCCAGTGCACGTGACGACCGTACTTAAATAGCCGCAAGCAATTTTCTCGTTTTTAACTTTTATTGGAATTTAAAACTTGGAATTTTTAAAAACATATTTGAAAAAATTCCATGTTTGAATTTAATATTTCATCAATAATTTGTCGAACACTTTGCCCGGTATGGGTTGTGTGACCCCCGAATTGTTCTGGTTGAGTTAGTATAGTTGACATCAGTGATAAGCAGTAGTAAGCTGGTGGGAAATGACTAAACAAATTGCATTTTGGCAACACTTGGCAACGTGCCAACGTTAATCACACGGCGCGCGCATGGCGGCATTCAGTGCAAAGTGCTCCGTGGCGGCATTGTGCTCTTCTGTAGTGCATTCTACTGTCTGGCTAGATGACTGGTGGCCGCTAGCTAGCACTAGTGCTCTCCACGCTACCCTAACAGTTGTCATCAATCGTCACCGACACGCAAGCGGTAGACAGCATAATTAATAACTTGATTTATTATGAAAATACTCCTGCCCCCGTGTGCCGCACGCGTGCCACCAGAGAGAAGTGTTTTGCAATGGCTCGCCAATTGATTCCGCACACATCCCCACATTGCCTTTTTCACACTCAGCCCAAATAAATTAACCTTTGCTAATATTTTCTCCTTCATCTATTAGTACAACAATTTTATTTTGTTACAACTTAAAACGAAATTTTGTTCAGAAACTTTGCACTGGCGCAAAGTTTAATTTAATCAAACTTGGCCCTTAAAGGGAGTGAGAAATTGATTTTTAATTCGAGAAACGTAGTCTTAAAGTGAAGGCAACGTCAGTAGCAGAGGCTCGGTAATAGGCCCGAGTGTCTCCATTTGCCAAGCCCACCCGTCGCACGCGTCACACGTCAAGGTTCAAAGTGAAAATGTCATGCAAGAAAACGTGACAGCCTGCTGGGTCGCCGGCACTGGGCAGGACTCACCGGGAGGGCCCAGTCGCATTGCTGCACATTGCTTGTAATGAATGCTCTGATGAGCAATCGATTCACACTAGCCTGAGATGCTGCAAAACCAAATTCGCGTCGCGATGCTCATTCAAACGATTCACTTTGGCGTGAAAAACTAAGAAAATTATTGTTTAGGGCTTCGACGTGTTTCCTACTGGGAAGCAGAGAAGGGGAAAGAGAAGGAGGAAAAAGAAAGAGAGAATCTTCTATTTTGAGCTTAGCAGTGCACATCAATTGAAATCATTGTGATTTCACAATCGCTTGGTAGTTGGTCAAATTACGATATCACATCCCCATCTGCCACCTGGACGGGGCACTACGGTTAATTGGCAGTGTTAATCAAAATGTTTTTTTTCATCCTGTGGAATGACGAATAGCGAAGAGTGGGCCGTGTGTTGCGTGATGTTGTCACTGATTGGGCTAATATGATTGGGTGACGAGGCTACTGCGCCCACTCACACCGTACTGCTCCAGTCACGCTCGGCTGAGACACAGTCATAACCAGACCAGCCGAGTGGCGATGTCGACTGCCGCCAACGACCCACCGAAAGACTGAGTGAGTGACTGTAAGAGAGAGAGAGAGAGAGAGAGAGAGAGAGAGAGAGAGCACGGAAAAGACACTAACAAAGACATGTCCTAATTTGACAGTTTTGACAGGTTTTATTATGTGATGATTCTCGCCTCCACCACACGACTGTTTCGCCTTGCCCCGCTACTGTACGTTGCACTCACGCCGACTGCTGTGACTCGTTTTGCTGATCTCTTTCGTGTGTGTGTGTTGGTTGGTTATTGCTCAACTCTCTCTCTCTCTCTCTTTCTTTCTTTTTAACCAAAATCCATGCCAAGCAAAAGCCACAAGCAAGTGACATGACAATGGCAAGCTTATTCAGTGGCATTGGAGCTAAATTTTCTCTTATTTTCAACTTCATTAGTACCATTGATTATTGCAAATATAAATAAATAAAAATAGAAAGTAAAAATAAATAAATCTCTTGCGCTCTGTTTAAGATAAGATATTGTGTATGTGTGTGCATATTAAAAATAGAATTAATCAATTTTTATTTTTTTTATTTATTCAAAAAAAGTTCTAAATAAGGAAAAAACAAACGATAAAACTGACACATATACACGAGAGTAGGCTGGGGGAAATGTTGGCTTCGCTCCAGAGATAATGTTTGTTCTGGTGACACTCAAAATGCAGTGAGAGAGAGAGAGAGAGAGAGAAAAGAGAGAGAGATAGAGAGAGAGAGAGAGAGAGAAGAGAGAGAGAGAGAGAGAGAGAGAGATGGTACTGGGCGGATGGCTCTAGAAGAGAAACGCCACAGTGTCATCAATCAAAGAGTTCAGACAAGTGAGAGTGAGAGGGTAAAAAAGAGAGTAAAAAAGAAGAGCCTAGTGAAGAAGAGGAGGAGTTGAGCATAATCCAGTGGGAGAATCCATCATCATCGAGCACGGAGTGACATGGTTGGTGCGTGGCACAGTGGACAGTGAGCCAATTGGCTGACCCGTCGCGATCAGTCACAATCGATGCCGACACTGATCGGTGGTGGCGCGAGCAGTGTGACAATTAGATTAGCCCGATGACCAGTTCCCACTGACCAGTGAGCATCAATAATGCAACGTGCCAGCCAAAGCTAACTTGGTTGGAGACGTTGCCAACTTGCACTGACCATGCGTGTGGCCGTTGACTTGGGCACAAGTTGAAATAAATTACACCCAAACACCCACCCACTTGGTCACTTGGTATATCAGCCAATTTAAATGGTGCGGCACGATCGCGTCCCACAATTGCACTGTGACTTTCGATCCATCCAAGCTTCGAGCCAGCTCTTATATATTTTCATTAGTTTGGTTGACCAAACGAGCCAAACAGTCAGATCGCAATTAGACGATCCATTACGGCACTGACGCCACTTGTGTCTCAACCACAAGGCGTCCAAGGAAAACCATTCCATTGAGCCGAGTCTCCTAAATGATTCAACTCAATATAGACAACACAAAACAAAATCAACTTATGCCTTGTGCCAGCAAATTTTCCATCTCTGAGTTTTCAAATAAATGAAAATAATGTTTATAAATAAAATGCGAAAAGATTCCAACGTGTGCCAAAATTATTGATTTATAATTTGATTATTAAAACCTAACTATAGACACATTTAAGCTCTCCTTTCTACCCCAAAACAATTAGGTAAATTTCCGTTGCAGCCATTAGCGATGAGTGACTTAGGGGTGAGGCTAAATGAATTGTCTGTGAATGAGTGGAGTGTGCGAGCCAGCTTCTCTATCTAGCCTTTTTGAGTCCACTGCCGCACTGTAAATGCAATTAATTCAATTTCACTTTTTCCCACACACATCTCTTTTAGTTCTTTTTCTTCGCCGTCTCTTTTCATTCTTTTAGTTAAAACATAATTAAAGTAAATGTTGAGAACTATGAATGAGAATATTACTTTTTATCCGGACAAAGCATAAAGCAAAACAGTGATTGTCAACTACTCGTTGAACCATGTCGGACATTTTTATTTTAGGTAGGGTTCTAAGCTAAACCCAAAAACCGTAAAAACTGCACTTATCTACAAAAGAAACTTCATAATTAGTCCTAATGGGGACATGCACATATATCGATATCAAAAAATAATTTTTTGATCCCTACCTCCCCTCATCTGTGAGCAATTCGTGATCACTTAACTTAACCCTACCCCTCCCCCCGAATATATCGAGAGCAAACATT
>DVQH01000867.1:0-17124 GCA_018231625.1 Papilio phestus | reverse complement strand
TGAGATTAATAGCAGGGCTTTTGCAGCAAAGCTGCCTCTCGCCCTGCTAAAAACAGATTTTTCTGGATATTTCCCATTCTCACAGGTTTGATCTGTTTGATATTGATCTACGAAGAATTTCTTAGAAATTCTTGATGAACGAATTCTCATTGAACATCCAAAATATATATAATAATTTTATTTTTAAATCTAATTGAATTTAACCAATTTTAAACTTGCATAAAAATAAAACAATAGTTAGTTGTAAAGAATCACAATTTATGTTTACACAATATTTTGCAATATAACTCTTTTGCTCCCGAAGGCGCAATTGGGACGTATGTGTCCAGCTCTTTCAATTAGGAATATAAGGCTTAGTTTTTAGTGATAATTCTTGGGATTGAAAGGATTAAGGCATGTATAACTGAAAAGATAACGATTTCACGTATCCAAAAAATTATTCACTAAGCTAGGTTGCTATCGAGTAAGAAACTATTGTTAACATAATATTTTTAAAAAAATTCCGTTTTTTTGAATATTTCTAATTTGTACTTCAATGTTTCTAGGAATATTCTAGCAAAAACATAATCCGGTATTAAGGATACAAACTTTAATATAGTATTGAATCGATTAAGGTGCTAATTAATTATGCTATTATTTCCTCTTTTTGTTTGTCTAACTTTTTTCTCTTTGATTTTAATGCATAGCAACTAAATGTTTTAATATAAGCGCGAATTGAGTTTCTAATATGAGAACGACCCAAATCTGGAACAACAACAAAAAATAAACTAAAACCAAATCATGGTATCGAGCGTCAAGTAGACCTTTGGGAAATTAATGAGCAGGACTGAGATGGCCAAACTGCCTTGGCAACTTCATCGACTGGCTGATGATGGTAGGTCCTAACTTCTCGATTTCCATATAAAAGCACAGACAGACACATACACACACGCACACATCTTCAAACCCCAATTCCCTGTGTGCAACACCAAGATGAGAGAGTGAGAAAAAGAAAAGTTTTCGCATCCTTCAGCTTTATTTTGTTTATATCTAGAGTACATTTTTTTATTTTTGCAGATTTTGCCGTTAAGTTCATTAAGTCAATTGGCAATGATTTCTCATGAGCTTTGTTTTTATTGTTTTACTTTTAATTTTCAAATGTCAGAGAAAACGGAGAAGGAAAAGTTGAAAAGTACGTAAGAAACCAAGCTATATATATTCATCTGTGAAAAGTAATTTAAGTTTCTTAAAGTAAGTCGTTTTAAAACCAATTTTGAAGTAAGTGATTAGATCTCGTTGATTATGTTTAAATTGCCACAATTCTCTTTGGGACTACAAAAGTAAAAATAGTGTCTAGAGTTACTTAACGAGGTGGCAGTTTTATTTTTTGCTTAATTAAATTTGTTAAAATAAAATTTTTAAATAAAGTCTTAAGAATTTAATTCTGTATTCTGAATGACATTATATATCATTTCAAATCATTTCTTGCTCAATTTATTTGACCCTACACGTTCTTTTTCCTGCTTGGAATTTTAGACCCTAATCATGTTGTATGAAAATTAGTTTTTCCTCAATAAATAACATCAGTCTAGTTCATAAAGTTATTTGAAAATTATTTTTAAACTGAACAACTGGTAGAAACCCAAATAAAAACATAACATAAAATTATAAAACAAAGAAACATACAAAATTATGTTTAATCCATTGATATTTTTGATATTTAATTATTCAATAAGAAATCTTTGTTTATTTAAAAATTGTTGGGTAATATTGCCAAAACAACACTAATTTTAATTATTATCAAAAATACAAAATTGTAAAAATCGAGAATTTTAAGTGTCTTTTTAAAAAAAAAATTTGATAAAATTATATCTAAAAATTTAAGTCACTACCAGATTTTAATTTTTCAATACACTTTTTAAAAGCTTTTAAAATTAAATTATGTCTGATTTCCCATTAAAATTGATTTTTAGTTTTTTTTCAGTATGATTCTTTATTGCAATTTATAAACAATATTTTTTAACATTTTAATTATTTGACTACAATGTTGCCACAAGTTTTATTTGTTTTACTTTTCACCAAATCATTAAAAGCAGTATAGTTTCACAATACAAAAATCGAAAACTGCTTACTTCCTACTTTATTTCATTTTTCCATGTAAATCTAAAGAGTAAAACTTGAAGCAACAATGTATTTTATATGTTATAATTTATTACATTATAAACTATTACAAGTTGTCAAATTGTCAAGAATTATTTTGTTTCATCAAGGTTGCCAAGGTGATAAAAGTAGCAATTTTCCCCAAAGTGAATATGGAAGGTGGTATGTTGGAACAGAGTGTAGAGGTAATGTAAACGTGAAGATTCTAGGTTACCGGGTTTCGGGTTAGTAGGTATCCGAGCGGGTTCTGGATTCTGGGTTAGAGCGCAGCCACTTTGGCGCAAGGGGCTGGTCTCTGGTTCGGCTCTCAATATAGGTTGGGGCAGATCTAGACCAGAGCCGGGCTAAAGTAACATTGAACTTGAACTTGAAAAAATCCATTTGAGCAAAGGGATAGGCTGGTTTGGGTGCCACTTGCCTGCCACACTTGAGCCACTTGAGACCACAGGCACCCACTTGACCACTTGTCGCATTACATAACCACTTTGCACCATTTCGCTCTCTCTCTCTATTTTCAAAGTTTTTTAATTTTTAATTTTTTTAATTTTTGATTTATATTTATTTTATTTTTGTGTATTAAAATTTTACCTTAATTGAAATTTAATTATCTTAATTTTTCATAATACTAATTAATACAAATATATTAAATTGTGAATGCGTGTTTGATTTAAAAATTAAATTTTATTTTATGTTTACTAGTTTCATTAACTACATCATCTTATTTTAATAATTATTTTTTCTATTAATTATTTTTGAAATTTTTATAAAATCAATAATTGTTTTGAAATTTGAATTTTGAGTGCGTGTGTGTGTTTTATTTATAACATTATAGTAATTTTATAGACTTACATTTGTGTGTGTTTATTTATTTGTTTTTAAAAGAAGAATAAATAAATTATTTTTTATTGTTAATTGAAAAAACTTAAATTTGATTACCATGCCTGGAATTTCCCCTTTTCGCAGTTCATCTGCGGCATTTCTATGCAATCTTAGGGGACGCAGGGGAAACAACAACAACAATAATAATATTAACAATAATAATGGCGGCACTAACAATAACAGCAGAAACAACAATCCTAACAGTAATAATGCGGGCAACAATTCAAGTTCATGTAAGTAGATGAAATTTTTGGAGAAAAATAAACATGGATTTTTTTAAAAATCTTATCAAACAAGAACTCAAATATTTAATAAAATTTTATTTTGTTAACCCTTTCGATCTCAAGGATTATTAGTAAAAGATAAGCCTTATATGGCTAATTGAATGAGAGGGACACATACGTCCCGATAGCGCCTTCGCGAGCGAAAGGGTTAAATATTAAACTATTTTAAAATTGATATAAATAATGACAACAAATGCGTATATTTCTAACTTTTCTAACATTTTATTCTAATGGTTGATTAATGAATTTTTTTAAATTGTTTATTATAAAAATTAATATAAATTAATTTAGTGTGAAAATGATGCGTTTTATTTATTGCTTTACTTAATATATTTTTTGTTTTAATTTTTAGAAAGAAAAAACTGTAGTTTTTTCCTTGTGTAAAAATGTATAAAAATGTAAAATTATGGCATTTGGTATTGATTAAAAACATTTAAAATCCGCGGTTGCGTTGTTAATAAGTGATATTTAGGTTGTTGCCAAGGGGCTGTGGAAAAGTGCCATAAAACGCATGCGCATAATTTATTCTAAAGAAAAATTAATACGTCACACACTTCTTTCCATATTGATTTAATTTTGAAATAAGCGCATGCGTACATACGAAATTCTTACAGATCCTTTTAGTAAATGTTAGAAAAATCAATTTTTATAAAATTCAAAATACTCTGAGTATATATGTCTTATTTTTTTGTATATTTTTAAATTAATTTTGTAGTAAACTATAATTTAGATGTTCAAATTGAAACTTTTTAATTTTCTGTCTTAAAAGATAACATTTTTACAATTTTTAAAATTAATTTGAATTTTAAAATAATTTTTATAAAATTATGGAAAAATATTATTGAAATTAAAACAGTTAATAAATTTTTAATCGTTTTGTGATTAAATAGATTAATTTTTGTTAACTTTAACTGATAATCCTTGGGAATCAAAGTGTTAAGCCGATTAACTAGATATTAAATGAATGTACACTGTTCGTTCGGGGTTACTCAAGTAAGAAGGATAAAAAGAGAGAAATTGAAAGAAAAGCAAACGGAAAAAAGTATAAAAATAAGAAGATAAATATAAATCTGAAAATTAGACTCCTTATTCCAAGGTGTCGTTAATGAAAGCCATTTTCATATTTCTCTCTCTCTCTCTTTCTCTCTTTCAATATCTCTTCTACCTTGAAATAAATTGGCGTATCAATAATAGTCTTTTGTGTTTTGCTTCTCGTCATTATACTTCCTGTGTACTCTATATTGAATATTACTTGTAAGATTGAACAAAATTAAACTGTACCTTGAAAAGCTACCCTAATCGGATTACTAGTTGATATAAAATTGCCAGCTTTGGAGTGTTAGCTTTTGTTGACTTATTTTCTATACAAGTCTAGACTAGTGCTAGGTTTCAAGTAACACATTATGTTTATGCGAATGGTTAAGAATGTTAATCTGGTATTTATCATTTATATATAAAATGCCGAGTATGTTCTATTTTTTCCTATGTAAAAATCAACGACAAATGATCTCACATATGAAAAGGTTTCATTCTATTGGAATCTTTTTTAATAATTTCCATGCAACAAAGAAGGTTTTTTACCTTGACTACTTATTTTTTTGCTTTTCTCTTACTCAATCATGTTTTAGCTTAAATTCTAAAGTAGTCTAAAAACCAGACACATCAAGTTTGTCAAACGGTAACCCGAAACTTGTTCCCAGTTTTAATCCCCCTACGCACCTGTTCACTTTTCACTATACAATGATGATTTAATCTGCTTCTTGTTTCTCATTAGTTTTGAAAAAACAATTGTAGTATTCCACAATTTTGCAATCACAGATTCTTTAATTGCAAAATTTATAATTTTCACCAACTATGGCTTGCGTGTTGGGAACATGGAAAGTGTCTCATTAGTGAGGATTAGATTAGGCACAAAAATGTCAAAACAATTGTGCATGTCAATTGGACAGTCAAGCCAATTTGTGCATTATGGTCGGAAAAAATTATTTTGCTGTAAAATAGTCAAACTATATTCAAGGTCAATGTTTTTTTGGAAATTATAGATTTAACTTTGGCACAACTTTGGCTTTATGCAAAACATGCAATATAAGTAATTATTTTATTTTTTAAACATTGAAATCAATTTATTAGAAAAAATTAATTATCTAATGATTTATTAATTTTATATCAAATTTTGGTTAATTATGAACTATTTAATTTTTACTTATTTGTGTTAACCATTTTACTTATTGTTTAAAACAAATTTTTTTATAAATTTTTATATTTATTTCTAATGCAGCAACTCCAAAAAGACAACCCCTGCAAAGTTTTAGAGAAGAAGACGAAGACGAAGCGGAACAGGAAGAAAGAAATAGTTTGACAAATACAACAGAAGCTAAACCGGAAAACCAAACACCAAAAAAATTTCCCGAAATTGAAATCCGAATTGAATTTTGTGACGATTCAGATGAGACGATGAGCGAGGAGCAAGCCCCAGAGCCATCAGAACCCAAGATGACTGCCGAGGAAATCCAAGGTTTAGATGAGAATGCTCAGCTCTTGAGCAACAAGGAAATGGCCAAGGTAAGTAGATTTGCAACATAACCAACTAACCTATAATAACATTGATCATCAATATTATTATTATTATTAGCAATTGCGCAACATTCAAAACTTGATTCGCTTGACTAAGATAAATCTTGAGACTTTGAATTCAAAGTTTTCCGGAATGCAGTATCCACCAGTCATTTATTTGATGGAGTATGAGGCTATGACGTCTAAATTAAACGAATTGCAGAAAAATGAGGATAAATTGATTGAGAGTATGACCGCGGATGACTTGCGCCAACACCAGCTGTTGGTGATTGAGAAAGCCAAAGAACAAGGTAAATCCAATCCTGACGATGAGTTTTTTGTGCGAGTCGATGCCGAGATCAAACGACGTGAGGCTATGGAAGCTGCGATGGTTCAGTCTGATTCGGGTCTTGGTGATATCATCACCACCACTATCACTGTGACTACCACAACTGGTGACACCGACTCGGTAGCTACTATTGTAAGTCATGTGCAAAGTATATCCCTATATTATACCTATCAATATGCTTTTACAAATAAGATCTCCACTGGACGAACTTCTTCGCAAACTAGTCCCGAACAACCTAATCAATCAAAGTGGCAACCGGAACAAGACAGTGGAATGCAATCATCAATAGCCGTTGCTCAAGAAATTTCTACTCAATCTCGCAAAAACTCAAGAGAGATAGATGAAATCATAGTCAATACTCCAGTGCATGCTAATCCAAATCCAATGTTTAGTGGGGACAACGAGGATGACTCGGAGATCATGGTCTATGTTGATAGTAATTGGCCTGCAGAGCAGCAGTCAGGACTTGAAAGCGATCAGAGTGGTCAACAGTTGCCGGAACAGACACTCACTACACCTACTCCACCACTTGTCACGGCTTGCTCTTGCCTTTCGAGAGACTACGAAAGCAACTCTGCGTCAGCATCAGTGCCAATCTCACCTTCTCACGAGGGTAGTGTTGGCGAGAACTGGATTCCATCTGATGGCAACAACGAGCCAGTTTATGGCAGTGTCAGTGAGACAAGCACACCCTATCTAGGTTCGCGCTTGTTGCGTTATCGACGCACCAGTGCCGAGCCTCTTGGGTCCACTCAGCAGCGAACTATGCAACAGCATCTGTTGCAGCACCAACATGCAGCATTGAACCAACATTTGGCATCCGCTTCGTCATCCAACATCAGCTCGCTAACTAGTAGTCTCTCGGCCGCGGGCAGTGTCGAGTATATTAACCGGGGAACTTCCTTTATGGGTTACTTGAAGAACAGTCGCAGTCAAAATGGACATGGCAGTGCGGGGTTACGTCGTCAGATTGCCAATAATAACAAGGCAAGCTATGCCAGTTGTGGCAAGGCTGCTTCTTTTGACACGCCCGATCAGCAAACAATTCTCTCGACACCCAACTTGCCGTACAAACTGGCCCAACAGTGCAATCTCGAGAGTGCCGTCTCTGATGAGTTGTGCCACGTCTACAAGAATGGCTCGGAAATTGACAAACTCAACAAAAAAGCTAAATCTAAATCCAAGGAATCAATTTATTATTCTAAAATGAATGGTGATGATAAGTTGTACAAAGCCAAACAAGCCGAAATTAATCGCAAACGTCGAGAAGAGATGAATATAAATCGAGAATTTGTTGATATCGTCACAGCAATGGTAAGTCAATGATAAGTATAAGAGCAAATGTTGGTAATTTTAGTTATATTTTAAGCAGCAACAATTGCAAACAAATGTGATTCGGGCTCATTTACCAAACGACCAACGTACTACGGTGCAGATCAAAAGTGGACAAACTGTACGCGAAGCACTAGACAAAGCTATGCATCGACGCAAGCTTTCGATTCAAACATGCAGTGTTTTTGTGCGTGAAAAGAACAAAAAACGAGAGTATGTGATGCATAATATTAACCTTATAAGTTTTATTTATTGTATAAATATATTGATATAACCACAGTGAGCCAGTGGACTGGGAAGATGACGTGGTCATTTTGGAAGGAAAGGAAATAGTGGTTCGAACTAACGATCGGTATCCTATTCAAACTACTCTCTCGCATAACTATGTAATATAAACTAGATTTCTAATTAAGCATTTGAGTATAATAACTTGTTATTTGTTAGATTCGCAAAACTTTCTTTACGTTGGCATTTTGTGAGTGTTGTCATCGACTTCTGTTGCATGGCTTCCGTTGTCAAACATGTGGCATCAAGTTTCACCAACGTTGTGCCACTTTGGTGCCCAGTTTATGCCAACCATTGCGCGCGGATAACTACTATCGACATTTGTTGGCCCTCAATGCCGACAGTTCGCACTATTCACAAACTCGATTGGGCAATGGGTCACCCAATGGATCTCAGGCGACGAGTCCTACTGAACACCGTCAAGTGCCGGGTCTCAAGTCACCGGAAGTTTCGCATTGCAACGTTGATGAGCTGATTAGTACTACAACTAGTCAAATCTCGCAAAACCTGCTTGTGGCTGAACCACCACTTTGTCAACGCGAACGTTCTACATCAGCACCAAACGTTTCATTCAATTTGATTGCACTCAACGGTGCCACAGCTCAGTTGGTCAACACTGTTCTTGCGTATAGTACAGTTCCACAGGGTTAGTTTCGAAATTGGGGATTTAATAAATGCAATTTTTACCAAACTTAATATTTATGGTAGATTTCCATCCGGATGAGACCATTGATAACTTGAGTGGTGGCAACGAATCGCGTTCGAACTCACCTTCACGCATTCACTCAGTTGCAGGCTCACCCACAACTCAGTCGCGTTCCTGGAGACCTCGAGCTCGCTCTGCTGACGAGTCATCAAAGAAGATTAAACGAGGCCATGAAACAATCGAAGATTGGGAAATTCCCAGCACTGACATTCTGACTGGCCCACGTATTGGCTCGGGTTCATTTGGTACCGTGTACCGAGGTCACTGGCACGGACCGGTTGCATTGAAGAAACTTCGTGTATCTAGACCCACCGAAGCTCAGTTACAGGTTAGTTGATTCAATTATTTAAATTATATTTAATTTATTACGCTTAACATTTATAAAGGAATTCAAAAATGAACTGGCTGTTTTGCGCAAAACTCGTCACGTTAACATTATTTTATTCATGGGCTGTGTTTCAAAGCCACACTTGACAATTGTGACGCAATGGTGCGAGGGTTCCTCTCTTTACAAACACTTGCACGTGATTGAGACCAAGTTTGAAGTGATCCAGTTGATCGATATTGCACGACAAACTGCACAAGGCATGGACTATCTGCATGCAAAAAATATTATTCACCGTGATCTCAAATCTAACAGTAAGTCAAGTTGAGTTATTTTCCAAAATAAAAACTAACCTTGTCACATTGTAGACATTTTTCTTCACAACGATTTTACAGTGAAGATTGGCGACTTTGGCTTGGCAACCGTCAAGTCTCGCTGGCAAGGCTCACAACAGTTTCACCAACCTACTGGTTCAATTCTCTGGATGGCCCCCGAGATCATTCGAATGAAGACCTCAAATCCGTACACCTTCCAGAGTGATGTTTATGCCTATGGCATCGTGTTGTTCGAGTTGACCTCGGGTCATCTGCCCTACAAACACATGAACAATAAAGATCAAATTCTGTTTATGGTGGGCCGTGGATTTCTTAAGCCAGATCTGACGTTGATGCGCAACGATACTCCTCGTGGTTACATTCGTTTGCTTGAGGATTGCATTCTTTTTGAACCAGACAATCGTCCTCTTTTTCGAAAGGTATGTTTTATTCAAAATCATTTTTAAACAGAAAGTTTTTTTAAATTAAACTAATAGTTTGAAAATTTAATTTGATTTGTAAGTGCGACATCATTGAGAGTTATTTCTATTGAAAACATATAGATGGCGCCACATTTTTAATATAATACATTAGCAGATAGGCTTGTATATTGAATATGTTGAGTTTACAAATAAATCAATGTTTATTTAGATACTGAACCGCGTGGAGAACATTCTGAGTATGTTGCCCAAGATTGATCGAAGTCGATCTGAACCGTTTCTGCATCGAGCCACGGAGGACTTCATTGGCAGTGCCATTTGTCCCTCGCCAAAGACACCGATCAACTCACAGTTCAACTCATTCTCCTTCTACGTCACGGGCAATATTTAACTGTCCACAGAAGACGTACTTGCTACTTATAATCCCATTCAATGCACATTGCAACTTAATTTAAGTAACTTAAACCAATTTTTTGCAGCTGCAACAACATAATCTTTATTATCACTTTTTTTGGCACCAAATGTTACAACAATTAAAATGACCAATATATTATTGGAACACTACTAAACAAAATACCTTACATATTTTCAATACAAAACTCCTCTTGTTAGTGCGAATGTATAATTTCGAAGTTATCCTATATCCTATTTTATCCGATAGGTCACACTTAGTTAATCATGTTTTTATTTGTTTTAAGCACAATTTATTTTATTTTGTATTATTATTATTTGGTGGTTTTTAATAAAAATAAAATTTAATAAACACAATGTGTATTTTAATTTAAAATAATTTAATTTTGCAATCAATAAACAAGAAAATATTGTTTTTTAATGAATATAATAAAATGAAAATAAAATTTTAAATTATTTACAAAAAATTAAAACAATTCATAATCATAGAACATACTCATTTTTTTCTGAGTGAGTGGCAAAGTACAGTGCAAAGTATGGACTCATATACAGAGAATGTACCCACTCTTACAAAAAACAAGTGTGGGCTATGCACGCAACCAAAACATCTAAATTTTAACCCAAACTGGCAAATTAGTTCAAAATATGGTTAAATTGTAATCTGATTGGGATCAATTTTTGTCTCAAGTTAAAAATTTAACCTTTTTGAACTAAAATTTAATTTTTTATCAAACTAACCTACTTGTTCGGGTTAAAATTTATCCCAATCGTTCTCCGTGTGTAGTCATAATATCAAAATAATTTTTTAATTAGTTAATAAAAATTTGTTTCTTTTTGATATGTTTTGTATCTCTCACGTAGTTGTTAGTGGTAAAATTTCCATATATGCGCTGTACAAAAGTACAATTTTACTGTAAGTTAAGTAAATTTTTATTTCTATCAAAGTAAATTTTATATGCATGTAAAGTCGTTTCACGTTTAACAATTTTTGCAAGTTTAAGTTTTGCGCAATGTCTTTACTCCATCTATCTTTAGGAAATTTATGGTGAGTCATAAAAACTGACGTTTTTAGGGAAAGAGGGAGAAATGGGGAGATCACATATACAAAAGGAAGCGAAAAAGAGAGAAAGACAAAGAGGGAGAGATGGAAGGAGGGAGGATGACAACCAGATGAGTCAGGTCATCGGACATGCTCAGAACAAATGGTTTTAGCTTGCTTTCACATCTTTCACTCTCTCTCTCTCTCTTTCTCTCTCTCTCTCTCTCTTCTTCATTCGCGTTCACTTTCGCAAGCTCGCTCCCCAGATCTTGTTTCCTCTTTCTCTCGCATCCTCCCCATCTATTTTTGGTTGTTATATAATATTGCTGGTTTCTACTGTCTCTGATCATTCGCGAATGTTTGCACAAAGTGAAAACAACCAACGCCCAACTTTCTTTATTTTAAAATTACATCCTATCTCTATCACTTTCTTTTTTTCGTCATAGTTGTTAATATTGTTTCTGCATTTTAAAACGCATTTTCTTTTTTCCTTTTTAACGTTCAGTAAAACGCATTTCTATTTGAGCAAATTTATTTTATATTTGTATTATTTCATTCAACTTAAGCACTTTTAAGTGTGTTTAGGGTAATTGTATGCAATTAAACAGTTGAAACCGTCAACTCTGTGGTCTATTGCAGCATTCCCTCTAATAAAGCAATATATATTTTTTGTCTTTGTCCACAGATTGCCTTTGGCCAAATTGGCCAGTTTCACTAGTAAGTCCCATTTGATAGTCACAAACGTTTTTGAAATTTTGACTTATGTAAGTCAATCCTGTCATTTGGCGCAGAACCGCCCTGGCAACATCCTAGTTTACGGAGCCCACCGCTAGGGAGCGTTATTGGCAAACTGCTAACGGCAGCAAAAAAGCCCCCGTTCTCTTCAGAGGTAAAGACTCGGAGCCCCCTAGCGGTGGGCACCGTAAGCTAAGAGGTTACTGCACTCCCTCCCACTCTGCCTTTTCTACAGATTGCCTATGACCAAATTGGTCAGTGTCACTAGCAAGCGTGTAGCTCCATTTGATAGTCATAAACGTTCTTTGAAATTTTGACTTACACTTTTAGAAATTTATTTCAACGATATCGTGGAAATAAAAAGTGCCCCACGATATCAGGGGTTCTATTTTCATTATAAGGTGAAAATATAATGCGGAACTTTTTAGTTCCGCAATATTGTGTAAATAAATTTCAAAGAATGTTAGAAAACCATAGAATTTTACCTTTCCAAAACCACCATTTCGTGGAACCAGAAGTTATCATGGGGCATTTTTTATTTCCACTATATTGTTGATATAAATTTTTAAAAGTGTAGATTGCCTTTGGCAAAAGTGGCTAATGTCACTAGCAAGTAGAGTGTTATTTAACAGTCATAACCGAACAAAAAGCAACCGAGCACCAACCAAAGATTAACTCTGTGGTGTGGTACCCTCCCTCTTCCAGATGCTTATTTTATTCTTCCCCGTCAGAGCATCTCTACTCAAATCAAGTGAGTGAAGCGTTCTTTGTGTGACAAAGTGCAAGTCAAAGTGACTTTGAGTCACCAGATGTTAGCTATTTTGTAAAAAAGTTAGCACGGACGCTACTTGTCTCTCACTGATCAGGACAGTTTCCCACTTCTCTTTCACAGCATGTGATGTTCTTCAAGCTTTATAAATTATCTCCGTTCGAAGGAGATTTTCACAAAAGTTGTTTGTTTTACTTTATTAGATTTTTATTGCCAATTTTGCTTAATGCTTTAATTTTTAATTATTTTTAGAGTAACGTGAACATTGCAACTTTAAACTGCAAATTGTAAAAATAATTATACGTTAAAATCTTTAAGTTCATAACACCCATCAATATGAATAATGAATGGGACATGAATAAAAAAATTAAAAAAAGAAATATTAACAAACGAAAACTCGTGAAAAAAAATAAAATAAAATTTATTGACAGTTTTAAATCAAATGTAAGAAAAAGAAAAATTAACAAACAAGAACTCACGAAAAAGGGTAAAATCAAAATTATTGACAGTCCTGGATCAAAGGTAAGTTGAGAAAAACTTGTTTGAATTTTGGAAATTAGTGTTTATTATTAAAAATGTTACCTTTAGTTTTATTTTGTTTTTTAAAAAATTATATATACTTTTAATCGAATAAAAAACAGATAGTTTTAAATTAAAAATTTAATAGTTATATCAAATTTTATTATTTTATTATTTTGATCAAATTTCAGTTATAAAAAATAAATTCAATTTAAGATAACTAAATTTAAACTAATCAACAGTGGATTGAATGTATGATAGAAAAGTCTATCAATATTTCAATACCTGTTAATATTTTGTTTTATGTCATTCTTTGAATATGAGTGTTATGCAACTTCTACTGTAATTCACTAATTTTAATTTAATTTCTTCACTGTTATTTCAGTGTTTTCACAGCATTCTTTTAATAAAAAATTAAACATTTAACAAACATTAATATTAACGTTACTATTTTTAAATTTTATATTTAAAAAAATATTTAGCCAAAGGAGCACGAATTTGTCACCAAAAATGATTTTACTAGTGACTCAAATTGTGATGTAATCACAATATCCTCAAACGACTTAAGAGTGATACTTGAGGAATATGACTATTGGTTTGAAGATATCGACTTTTATCGGACATTTAAAGTAACGATTTATGCAAATTTGGTTCCAAATCTTAATTGCTAATTGCTATATGCTTTATGTACATAGATTGAGTATAAAGGAGAGATACAACCTAAAATTTATTACTGGGATTTTCCGTCAATAAGAAACGGAAGTATATTACATTTTGGCCCGCGCCCAAAATTCCAATCTATTCATAGAAAAAAATATTCTGAGTTTGGTAAGTAATTTAATGGCAAAAAATCATGCAATAATTTGAGAAATAATAATGAAAATTTTTATTTTTATTTTTAAAGTTGAACTTTACGGTAACTACGAAAACGAAGAATGGTTAAATCCGGAAATGGATAGCCGTTTTGAATATGTTCTTGAAAAAATTCTTCATTTAGATAAAGTTGAACTAATGTTGGATTTTTTCAAAAGAAATGTTTTATTGAAAATGAGCGATATTAACCGATTTTATGAATTAATTCGCAAACTTAAAACTTTTTTTGAAAAGTGCTTTTATTATACTTTTGAGTTCACCATGTTTGGTTCTTCTTTTAATGGACTTGGAATGCGTGAATCGGCAGATATTGATCTCTGTCTTCGAATGTATAATTCTTATGAAAAAAATCCACTAGATGATGATATCACATTTAGTTTTTTAGAGTCTTTTGATATGATATTACAAAAAAATCAAGACAGTGAATTTAGGTTAAATATAAAACAAGAAAACGAACCATCTCCTTTGACTTATAGAACGCCTCTTCTTCCCATCAGCTGCAGAAATTCAGAGATCAAGGTATGATTCTTAAATCTCATATATATTAATGAATAATAAAGTCGTGGTTTTATATGTTCTATGTTCTGTCATTTTTTGGTATGTCACCTAAATTTTTGAGGACTATGAGAGTTACGCTACTTCCACTGTGCTTAACCGATTCAAATCTATTGTGATTCGAATTAGTTATCGATTTGAATCTAACTTTTTGTGTTATAATTTGAATTTTATTTTGATTTGGTTCGAATTTTGTCCATAAATCTTTGAATTCTCCGTCAATTTGATTTGGAATTCGAACTTTTCCAATTTTCGCTCGAATTAATTTGATTTTTTTGCATATCCATTTGAATTAACTCGAGTTTAACCTCGGTGGCTCTGCCGTCGTTTTTTTTACAAAAGGCAGACGGTGCTTTAGCGCCGGTCTTCTTGTAAAAAATAAATGTTTAACTTAAACTATAAGTAATTAGGAAAAAAGCGAACATGTCATAAAATTGTTATTAGTTATTTAAAATTTGTATATTTGATTTTAAAAATTTTTATTCTGTAAGAAATGTATTATAAATATTTTTATTATATAAAAAGATAATTTTATAATTTGAACAAAATAGTTAAAAATAATTATTTCAACTATACATTTTATGCAGCTTTAAATTAAAAAAGAAACTAATTTTTAATAACATTTTTTCCTTTGTAAACAGATTGATGTTGTCCACAAGCGACAAGGAATACTAAATTCTAAACTCATTCGAAAATTGTGCATTTTTGAACCCCGTTTCAGGGTTACGTGCATATTGCTACGACTTTTTGCGGTTCATCATTTGGATAAAAATTGGCTTTTATCAAAATATGCTCTTACAATTTTTAATTTATATTATTTTCAAACCCTTGGCATTTTGCCTCCAATCGAAGCTTTGTACACGAAAGTTGAAAAAAAGATCGGCAAGGAGAAGTATGACTTTGTCGAAGAGTCAGGCCCAATCTCTGAAAAATTTACTGCCAAAAACCAAGAAATGACAGTTAAAAATTTATTAACCGGATTTTTTAAGTTTTATGGCGAAACTTTTGTATTTGCCACGGAAACAAATCGAATGGTAATTTGTCCCTACAAAGGGAAAATTTATCAAATAGAGAAGAAAGATCAACCCAAAGTGAGAAGAATACCTCATCCCGAATATGGTTTTTATCCACCTGAGATTATTCAACCAAATCCAGACTTGAACCAAATTTGGATGAAAGACCCATTCGATCACGAGCACAATATTGTTGCTCGTGTTACAAACGCAAATTGCCAAAAAATCCGTACAGCTTTCTGTGAAGCTCTTAAGTTGAAAATTTTGGCAGAACAAACGACTAACACATTTGCGGGCGTTACAAGTTCTAACTCGGCATCACTGCTGGCTACCACAGAAATTGTCACCGAGAAACTAAACCAACTGGATTTGACTAAATCCACTTGAAATTTACTCAATTTTGTAAATTTATTCTAATTGATTAGTTATTTGTAATATATTTTACTTTTTTATATTTTACATTATCAACAAGTGTATCAATAAAATATTGTTTCTTTACATTGGTGTGTCAAAACTCAAACCTTGAAATTTATCTGGTGGCATGTCTTTAACATTAACTTTAGAATTAAAATAATTAATAAGTTATGAGTTAACAAGTCAAGTTAGGTTTGTTATCACTCATTGTTGTCTGTGAAGAAAATTTTTCGACACAATTCTGTAAATTTATTTTAATTCAAACGTTATTTGTAATATTTCACTTTTTCATAATATTTTTATAATATCAACAAGTTTAACAATAAAATTTTTTTACATTGGTTCGTCAAAACTCAAACATTGGAAAAATCTGTTGGCGTGTTTTTTACAGTTTAGAAACCATGGAAATAACTAAAAAACTGGAATCAAAATAATTAACACACGTTATGAGTCAATAACAAAAAGTCAAGTTTGGTTTGATATCACTCATTGTTGGTTGTAAAGAAATTATCTCCAAAATGCTTAGTTAAAAATTAAAAAGTGATAAAAAAACTAGCGCCATCTAGTGACAATAGGATTAGTTCTATTAAAAACAAATAAATGACGCCACAATTTAAATCTTAAATTTCTAATATTTAAGTAGTTTTTGAAATATAGCCTGGTCAACTTGGATACACTATGACTCGAATAAATAACTCAATTTGTTTATTTTGTTGTTTTTATTCCAGGCAACAAGTTTCTTTTAGAAATTTTAGTAATTGTCAAGATAAACTTGGAATAAATGGAACACAAATATTCTATGGTCTGAATAAATATTCCAAATTGTTTATTTTGTTGCTATTATTCTACGTACCATGTTTTATTTATTAAATTTTAGTAGTTCTCGAGATACGCCAAGGTCAAATTGGTCCAAAGTACCTTTTGGTCGGGGTAAAGCTATCTATATTTTTACACACCCACACTCTTTTTATTCAACTTACAAAATTCATTTTTTTAATTAGTTTTTGTATTAGTTTCTGTAGAGCACAAAATTAAACAAAATAGTGAGAGGAGTGAGAGGCTACCAAACTGCATAAACACTTGAATAGGTTTTAGGGATCATTTTTTAAAATAAATTTTTACATTGTCAATGTAGGGTTATAGAGTTTAATGGAATTAAGAGTAAACAATCTAACCGAACTAATTGTAGA
>DVQH01000866.1:0-17130 GCA_018231625.1 Papilio phestus | reverse complement strand
AGTTTGAGCAAAGGCTATATTCCTAAAAATGACCAAAAGCCGAAGCAGGCTAGTGGCTACTTCATAATCAGATAACGAACTTCCCCATCAAACCTAATCAAGATAACTTAGGTAAAACATCGTTCTTTGTAGGCTTCCACAACATGCGTGTTTTAAATTCACATTTTATCGAACCTCATTGATGTAGTGAAGAGGGAAATCGCGTAGTCAAATATAAAAGAGAAAGCGAAAGTGTCGATTTCATCAAGGCGTGTGCTCGACAGACTCCTAAACAACGTGCTAGATGTATACACAGTGATGCATGATTTGTTCTCTGTCAACAATTTCATTTTAGCATTTAGACACTACTGACAAATTGAAGCATCCACAACTCCAAACATAAAACCATTGTGAAGTAAATCAATATTACACAATCCCAGTGCTTGCTTAGTATACTACCTGGTATTAATGTAGCCGTCGAGCACAAACTGACTTAGAAACCTTTTCTTACCCACTTCATGTAAAATCGATAGATTTGGTTAGGCTGCCATTTTCGCTTTGTTTTCTCTTCATTTCTCTTTTCCGGGTCAAGTTTGCAACTCGAGTTGCCGTAATGACCTTAGGTTTCGTGCTCGTGAGCAATTTGATCGTCAAGAGGGAGAAAGTTGCCACCGATCCGGTTGGCATCCATGGATTGCAGTTATCAAATGTCTCTTCACGCGTGCGCTAGATCCATTTCGAGATACTTTCAAGATTTCAGTCATGCAAACACCAATTAGGTATAACAAGACAAATTGGCTAACGAGTTACATTGGTAAACTATTCTTGAGACATATAAAATTCAAGTGAGAGAAAAAATTATTTGTTTAAACAATGGGATAAAAGATATATTTTCTGTAATAATTGCTTTTGAAACATGTTTGTAGTTTAAAATACATTTTTTTCTAGTATCGAACTATGATAGTTCAACTATCTCATATCATAAGAATGTAAGCGAATAAAATTTAAATTAAATATGTTTTAAATGGTGGATTATAAATTTTTATTTAGTTGAATTAAATTGCAATTGAACAAAGTTTTCAAGCGTTAAATTGAGAGATAATCAGGTAGGCCAATTCATATTGTCAGTTGCAACACTTCAACGGATTTTATGATAAAAACTCTCTGTATATATTAATAAAATATGTTTCCTAGAAATATAAAATGAATACAAGTGAAAATAAACATCACTAGACAAAATAATTGTCTAATAGTTTGGCTTTAACTTTAATGGACTAGCAAATTAATAAAAACAACTTTCAAAATGAATTGATTCTAACAGTTCTTTGCCCACACAAAACTGGCACGTACATTATGCGTAACATAAAACGGGTAATATGGTACGGTAGAAATTACGACACTACATTCAGATGCTCATTTTAAAATTAAAATTTACAAAAAGCTATTATGATAACTTATCATTGATAAGCTAAAGTTATATTTAATAAATAAAACAGTTATTAAGTAATTCTTGTTCAAAATATTTATTTATAAAAGTTGTTACTATTTTCGTACATATCGCTTAATGGTTACGCTTACGTAAAATGTACATTTTGTATACTTTTTAAAAATCTCGAATTAAAATAATTTTAAATGCTCTAAAACTTAAAGTTGTGAATATGTGATTAAACGACATATAAAATAATTCGTGTGCAAAATAACTTATTTATAAAAGTTTTTACTGTCTTCGTACATATCGCGTAATTACGCTCAATTGCGTAAAATGTACACTTTGTATACGTTTTTAAATCACGAATTCAATTGAATAGTGGACCCACGTAGACTGACGTTTTTTCTCAACTCGGTTAAATGCAATCTTTGCTTTAGCAGTATGATTGCTTGAAAGCCGGATCGAGATAGTTGATGACCGAATTAGCATCACCTCTGTCCCGTCTGCAGATAGAGCCCAGACTGCAAGCCAGCAGTAGGCTTTATGGTAGCGTTGATCGGCACGTCAGAGACAACATCGAGAGTGCGTCAAACGCGTGCCACACACGCGGACCAAGGCGGCTCGTGCCGGATCTGCTGGACACGCAACACATGGGCACATCTAGCCAATCCGTCTCTCTCTCTCTCTCTCTCTGTGGCTTCTCTCGGATCAACCAAACTCGTGCGCATGGTTGGCCAGTAGATCGGTCTGGCTGCCACAACTCGGTCAGCTCTCAGAGCTGTCATAGATACCATTTGCAAAGCAGTAGAGAGATAAGCCAATTTTCGATTTCGCAACGAGCCAATCTTCGATTAACTTTTCCTCTGGTTATCAGTGTCCCTGTTGGTGAGGGCAGTGGGGAGAGAAATCTTGATGACCAGGTCAGTTCGAAGCTCAATCAGTCTTACTGTGACTGTATGTGTGTATTGTAAAGTAGATAAACTTTCGTAACTCGGTCCCGCCACTGTCAGTCGTACAGCGACCATAATCTTCCTCAACTCTGCAAAGGACTCTTTGATCCTGCTGTAAATGACTACAATTCTATTGATCGGTAAAGAGCATTTTTCATTGAAAAAGCATTTTAGGCATGCTTGCATTCATACATGAATCGATGACTTCAATCGTTCAATAAAGTCTGAACAATACTACATAGGAACATTGGCTAACCAATGGCCGATTAGTCTGGACAGAAAGGCTTAGAGTGTCTGATGATATACAATGATGTACTCCGAAACTAATGCGTCGTGCACAACTGGAGAATTATGGTAAAGTCGACTCAATATTAATCCAAGTCCTCAATTAGTGAAAGAAAACGCTATAAAAAGCGATAAAAAGTAAGCAGAAAAGTTGTAAAAATTCATTTATTTGCTTAAATAGGTTTTTGAAAGGTCTAATGACGTAAGCTGGCTTTATTACTGGCCCATTGTGAATCTAGGCTTGTGGATCACTGAGAACCAACCGACACTGTGCATCAGAGATGAATGAGAAAAAGTTTCCATGCTCACAAATTAGTCGTTTGAAATGACAGAATACTGTCTACTTTTATACTTTAAATAATACCAAACAAATTATATTAATGTTTAATTAAAAACATTAAACTAATTTCAAATTAATTAGTAAATATCATGATGACACTCCTATTGATAATTAACTATTGTTATCTAGTAAAAATTGTATCTGAAGAGAGACCCGTAAGAATAAAATTTGTAACGCAGAACAGATTAAGTACAATACTAATATTTATCATAAATAATGATTGGTTAGGTATTATTGAAGAAAGAGAGCGACTAGAGAGAAGTAAAATAGAGAAAAATGGTGCCATCATAAAGCTCGGTAGAGGTAATGAGGACCACACTGGTGAGCTCACCGGCAATATGGAAATATGAGATTTGACAGGACAAGCAATCGATGGGTCGCCAGTGATGGTGGTGCGCATGAAACCGAGTCAAGGCAAGTAATCACCAGCAAAGTTGCAAACCTTTGTATGCCTCATGAAGTTTGTATTGAGAGCAAAAGCATTAATCAGAAAATGAACCATTCTAAGAATGTGGGTGACAGTAGCCAACTGGTGGTGCCTACCAACCGGTCGCTCTCCCCTGGGCGACTCAAGTGGCCTGTCCAAGTATAGTTATAACCCAAGAGTGGATCACCATTCGACTCTCGCCAGTGGCGGTGGTCTGCTCTCTTCCAAAGCAAGGTGGCTCCAATGGTGGCAGTCTTAGTCGACCTACCGTTTGACGACGGTGTCTCTCATATGTTCCGTTAGCCATCGGTGCTAGCCAAGACAGTCAGTCCGTCTCAGTGTGTCGCTAGTACAGCTACCGAATGTCGATTTGCCGGCTACACTCGATCTCGAGCTGAGATCGAGTGCCGCCGCCTGTTTGCCGCTGGCCCATTGTCGGGTGTGTGTTCCACTAGAGCACTGGCTAGTTGTGATGGATGACTGCCTGTGGCAAGATTGACATTGACTCTTAGCGCGATCTCCACTTGAGCATGCTCGCTACTACTAGTCCCTTTGTCCCACTGAACTTGTGATCATCAGCTCCACCACTAGCCACCGTCTACGTCTCTGCCATCAATATGTTATTTGCATTTTATGGTCACTCTTAATTTTGCCGCATCAAGTGATATCTGTGGAAAGACCACCGAATGTCGCGTCTGCTTGAATGACTGCTGTCAAGAGAAGAAATAAAAGTCGAAACAAGTTTGCCCGATTGACACGAGTTAGCTTCAGTGTCCAACGGATTTACATAGAAGTTGCCGTACCAACTACTTCTCTTGGAAAAGTGAATTTCCATCGGGTAAGTGATTCCACTTGTGATCCAGTCCAGCTGGACACTTACTCCCCTGGCTAAAGCACCGCCTGCGCTTCCTCGATCTCTTTATCGAGATCAATGTCCGGGCTGGCTTCATTGTTAATTTATCGGTCAACTCTTATTTGTTTTGGTGTGCTGTGGTAGATCACCAATTTTCAGTATACTGATATATTTCAGATATTTTCAGTATACTATATATTTATAAATTCTGGCTAAACTGTCATTCATTAAAAATGCACATTTTCTACAAGTGGAGTACTGCAATAATTCAATATATATATATATCACACGTCAATACCAATAAAAATTGACAACGCAGAGCTGAATGCTTTGAAAGTACTTAACTACAGCACTAATTTAGTAAAATCAGGTAGTTTTTCAAGATTCAACCGTAATCTCAATCAATACTAAACACCACTCGCTGCATATTAATTACGCAGTTAACCTGACTTAATGCGTGCCCATAAGACGGAAAACGCCATGTCAGATAGAAGTGAGCATTTTGTTTATTCAAAAATCAATATTGTTATTTAATCATTCCAATATCTTGGTCATAAATGAAATTCAGTAGAAGGTAAAGTAAAAGCCCAAGCACAGATTCAAGGTTAACCATTCAACTATTATCTTAATGACTTTCATTACATTTTTTATAAATTATAATAGATAGATAGAAGAAAATATAATTGGAAGTAAAATGTTCCAAAGTAGTCAAATAGAAAGAACTAAGTCAATGACACCAGTGAAGCGATCAAATGATGGAGATTGGATTGCACGTTGAGTGACACACCAGTCCAATCGATAATGGAATTGAAAAGGTAGAATCAGTGGCCACCAAGCAATCGATCGATTGACTCTAGGAAGTGTCATTTGGTAAGACAAACAACAAATGGAAAGGGCAGGAGACACGAGTGATTGGTCACGCCAGTGAAAGGAACGCACCTACTAGGTTCAATACAGTAGGTCCACACTACCGCACTCCACATTTCCACCAGGTCTTCCACACTTTCCCTACTATTCGCTATCATTATACCCAAGTCATCTACATCCGTCATTCACAACGTTAACCAAAAGTGGCAGTTTAAAAGATTATCTTTTTAATTTCATAAATACTTGCATCAGAAGTTTCCAATTTGACTTTTATGAATACAGTTAGCACACGACCAGAGTTTGGAGAGCAGGGTGATCACTGATCATCAATGATGTTTATTATGAGGCTATGTACAGTTTATATACATGATGTGATGGTGTGTGTGTGTCATGTCACGGTCAAAGCCAATACGTATTCTAAGAGTACAGATGCTTGCCCCTTTTCTACCCATACTCCAAACTTTTGCAAATTAAGCTTATGGGAAACAACGCCCTATTTAGTTTGCAAATGGAGAAATGGAAAGGGTGTAAGCCCCATGCTTCATCTCTCAGTCAGCAAATCTGTCAAATTAATATTGAGTTAATAAGCATATACTCTCGACAAGAAAATATTCAATACTGTTAAATAAAAATATTCCAAGAAAGAGAGAGAGAGAGAAGGGACAATCCATTTTGAATGACGCGATAAGAACAGAAGAAAACAGATCAAACGCGTGAAGATCGGAAGTGCTCAGTGCAGTAGGCGTTGTAGTATCAGCCAATTTGCGCGCATGCTAAACTTGAAATTTCCCATCACTATCAGGATTGAATAGAAGCTGAGATGCACACGATCTAGTTCACTGGCGATAGTTGAAGTGACTTATCAGAATGGCTACTGGAAAGACCCGCGCCACGCGACACCCAGTGCATTGCCACTCGGCTTCAGTCACCCTACTACACTTACTCTACCAAATTACCAATAATTAGTCTGATAATCACCACAAACAAACAATTAACCAAATGATTGATTGGATGACGAATCTCTCGACAAGTACATTACAGTCGCTATTCGCCCCTGATCACTGATTTTGCCGCCTATCCTAATTGGAAACTAATCAATCTATAGAGGCTTTGAAAGTCGAAAGTAGAAAGTGAAGTTTCTATCTATATTATTGAAATTTAATGAAATATTATTAGTCTAGACATCATATTAAAATAAATTAACTATGATCGTTCAGAGCTCTGAGTACTCTAGAGTAACTGATAAGATATTTTAATTAAGATTATTCGACTACAGGAAAACTTAGAGGGAGTTTGAAAGTCTAAGTCATTTATTTTATCAGGCCTTCAATTAGATATTCTATATTCACAAAACAGGCAAAACTTCGATACATTTAGAAATCTTAAAGTCGAAGAAACGATATTTAAAGCAAATTTTGAACTAAGAATAGAATTCAAAATACAAAATCGAAAACCATTCGCTAAAGTTATTTTATAAAGTAAAATTTTACTAACAAAGATAGCGTAATCTCAACGTAAGCAACATAAAGAAGCTTCGAGACCGTACCTGTACAAATGGCATAAGCGCACCCAATGTGCTCCAATGAATTAACGCCAAAGCATACTAAATGAACTTAGTCAGTTCTGGTGTGAGAAGAGAAATGTCTGCAAGATAATTTAAAATTCCATGCAAAACTAATAACAAAAAAAGATAAAATGACAAAAGTACACAGCTCGCTAGGTGAGCATGATGTAGACACGTGGCACAAGTACTGGTGGTGCATCAATGTGGTTGTCACTGTCATGTGGCTATTATTTCCTACTACGTCGGTTTCGTCACCACTCGTGTACGAACCGAGTGGGTATCCTCTCATTGCCCGGCTAAGTCGCAACTCATCGCGCATGTTATCGTTGAGTTGCTTCCTAGCCAGCATGGTCTGCGAAGTGTGAGAATAGTGGCGAAATGTGGTGGCAGTGCACGCCACTACCAGTGTGATGTCACATCACTCAAGTGCCACTGGGAGAATGCTCAGCGCGTGCTCAGTGACAAACCGTGACAGAGACTGGCGGGCGCGCTCAGTCGGGGCTCGCCATCGACACTTCGCTATAATTCAATTGATCACACACCGACGCTAATCACAGTCAGTGCCCAGCTCTAGTGGCCACTACTGTCTTGCATGACTAGAGCCAACCCCACCGTCTCCATCAACACATTTCGCTCACTTCACATATCTCATCCCTTAGACTCTGGTGTCGACTTTACGGTCTCGGATTTCTTCGTACCTCTCACCGTCTTGGCACCGATATTGATAGAGTTAAATTTCACCTCCGACTTTGGTAAATGGTCTAGAAGCGAGAAGTGAAAGGAGTGCGAATAGTGCTCAAAAAGCCCATTTGTGGGGAGGATCGCGTCCAGTTAGCCCACAGCACTGAGTAACATCGCACCTCAAGTACCAGCACTACTAGCGAGAATGAATGAAGATCACCCACCACCTCTGCCCCTCACCCAACCACCGACACAGCAAGACGACGTCGCCATTTTTAGTGAACTTTCGCAACTATGCCTTACCAAAGATGGCCATAATCTGACCTGGAAAGAAACCGCAAGGTCAGTAGAGTTATTTTTATTTTATTAAATAAACCATGACTCAAATTTTTGAAAGTTGCCGGCAAAGTGATTACAACTTAATTAAATTCCGTTCATTCATATAGTTTTACTTGTTTCACTTTTTAACTAACTTACACATTTTCCAAAATATTACAATCAAATATTACAATGTCTTTTTCTCCCTTTTTGATTAACTTAAAACACTGTAAAATTGTTCGATTTGTGCATTGTCAAAGCTACACTGTTTGCAATGTTGAAGTGAGGCGAGTAAAACTTGAAACACCACAGTATTAAGCGTATAATATAGCTTAAATTTATGCAATAAGCTACTGAGGTATACTGTAAATGTTTTTTAATTAAGTCAAATTAATAGTTTTCCAAACTGGCTTTTTAGTGGTCAAGGCTAACAACTTGGTAGAATTGCAATTCAATAACATTCTTGTAGTAGAAATCTCACTCAACCAGAAAAATATGCCACATACCGGTTTCATATGTATGTTGGGACAATTAATAGTGTTCAACCACCTGTTGGTAGTTTGTTGTTGCCAAATGTTGCTTTCATCACCAATGTTAAGAAACCAATGCCAATTTTGCCTTTGAAATATTTTGCTGAAAAATGCCAGGGTTGAATAATGGAAATTAAAAACGAACAAATATATCAGTGAATAGTATAGATTGCAGTGGAAATGGCAAATAGTTGAGCACAATCGAAAGTTTATCGTTGTGAACTTGTGGTTTATTGACACAGTGCCACATTTCACAAGAACAAGTGATACAACATCAGAGCCATCTGTCCACTATATCAACACAAGCACTGTTCTACCTAGTTCTTGTTGGGTGTCTAAATAGCTATATTAGTAGCAAAATCTAGCATTGACATTTTGGATTCTATCGGTAGATGGGTAAAGTACGAAGAAAACGTGGAGGAGAACGGAACGAGATGGTCCAAGCCGTACGTGTCGGCAGTGAACTTGGCTGCGTTCATCGAGTTGAAAGAGAGCTTTCGCAACGGGGTGGTACTTTTCGATACTCCATGCGATTCACTGGACCAGTTAGTCGACGAGTTCTGCCAACTGCTACGCATCCGCCAACTCGTCTCGGTGGAAGAGACTAATCACATTGCTCAGGTTTTACTCTCCAAAAAGCAACATCAGTTCCAGGCTAAGAAGTCACTAATGCGCTCTCTGGCTGACATGCGACAAAATTCATCCAACAATTTCCTCAAACTCTTGTCACGTTCTAGTTGTGAGTTTTCAGCTCAACTCACGTAACTATTTTAAAACCGTAATTTGGTTTCTTTCTATGATTTCCTACAGCAAAAGTGAACTGCAGTACGATTAACGAGGGCACGGCTAGTGGTGGGCAAACTCCGATCAACACTCGTTCCTTGTCTACATGTGACTTGGACCAACACAGTGACACTTCGGAGGACAAGTCAAAAAATGGATCTTCATCTAATTTGCAACACGAGAGTCAAAAGGACTCTAACTCCGTACAGGAACATTACAAAGTAAATTACTTTAGTTGACTTGTTTTTCCTTGGCTAATCTTCGAGCTCACGCAATAGTTCAATACTGCTTTTCGGAAGAAATTGCCCGAGAATGCCATGTCAAACAACATCCTGATAGGCGAGGTTGACTTTCTCTCCACTCCGATCTCAGGCTTCATTAGACTGAGAAACCCATCTCAACTGGGCAATCTTGCTGAGGTTTCCATTCCAACCAAGTTTATTTTCATCTATCTTGGCCCCAAAGTGATACCATCCGGAGTGAGCTACTTTCACATTGGCAGAGCGTTTGCCACTTTGATGTCTGACCCCGTATGTTTCGTATTCGAATAGTGGATATACTCAAATTATCTTATTTGTTTTTATCAGATTTTCAGATCAGTTGCACTTAAAACTCAAAACATTGATTCACTTCTGGTTGCTACTGATGAATTTTTGAACGAAGCTCCTATTTTACCACCTAATTTATGGGATCCGGAAACTCGGATTGAACCTCCAGATAAGACGCCTCAATCAGCAGGTACTCGAAAGCCGATTAAACTACAGAGTTTGAGCAAGAATGCCAGTCAGCATACGGTCAACACCGAACCAGAGAATGAAGATCAAACGGTTACTTCACAATCTTACTATAATCACGCCTTCTACCTAGAAAATGATGAGAAACCTCTGCCTAATGGAAATGGGACAAATAACGGTGGCAACAGTCCTAACTCTTACGCGTGTTACATCAACGATAAAATTACCATGGATTCGGAGGATGAAGAGGAGGAGGAACGACTGAAAAATGGTCTGGTGCGCTCTGGCAGGTCAGTCTTGACTTTTCTAATGACATTCATTTCATTGGTGCTTGTTGCAGAATGTTTGGTGGGCTTATCAACGACATCAAGCGCAAGGCACCACACTACATCAGTGATTTCAAGGACGCCTTTGCCATGCAGTCTATTGCTTCGGTTGTCTTCCTTTACTTTGCTTGCCTCACACCGATTATCACCTTTGGTGGACTGCTTGGTGATGCAACTGGCAACAACATTGTTTGTGATTCTCACTATTCTCCCCTATCATCTTGATTGACTTGTTTGTTTTATTTTAGGCCACTATGGAGAGTCTGGTGTGTGGCGCTTTGTGTGGCATCATTTATGGTCTCTTCAGTGGTCAACCTTTAACCATCCTTGGCAGCACTGGACCAGTTCTAGTCTTCGAAACTATTGTTTTCGACTTTTGCCAGTATGGATTTTATTTTAATTTATATTCATTTTCAAATATTAATTTTATTTTAGGACTTATGGTTTTAATTACTTATCTGTACGGTTTTGGATTGGCATTTGGACCGCTACCATCTTAATGATTTTTGTTGCATTTGATGCAAGTTATTTTGTCTGCTACATTACTCGTTTCACTGAGGAGAATTTTGCATCACTTATCTCGGTGATATTCATGTATAAGGCAATCGAAAAGGTGAGCAATCGATTTTTATTAATTAGTTATTAATATTTTTTGTCAGTTGGTAGATATTAACAAGAACTACCCATTAGAACTGCATCCGGGCGAATCAAGTCTGAAGAATTGCAACTGTCGCTTACCAAACAGCACTTTGCCAGAGTCTGACTTCATGGCTTGTGTTAAATTAGGGGGAGAGCGTAGTCCTCCCGGTTGTCATAACTACGTTCCCAATGTCTATCTCTTTTCAATCATTCTTCTCCTCTTTACCTATGTCATTTCGGTCAAGCTAAAGAATTTTAACAAAACTCGATTCTTTACACTTCAAATCCGCCAGATGGTAGCAGACTTTGCAGTGCCAATTGCCATCACAGTTATGACATTAATCGACAATCTGACTGGTATTGGAACTCCTAAACTTGAAGTTCCTAGCGATTTTAAGGTACCAATTAGTTATATTTTCACATAGTTGACTAATTTATCATTATAGCCGACGACTAATCGCACATGGCTAGTACTTCCTTTTGCTTCTGAAAATCCAATTTGGGTACCATTCGCTGCTTTATTTCCGGCACTTCTCGCAACCATTCTTATTTTTATGGATCAACAAATCACGGCAGTCATTGTAAATCGCAAAGAAAATAAATTGAAGGTAAAGTTAAAGTTATAATGATGAGTAGATTCATTTAGGTCAATTTGGTTTCACAGAAAGGATGTGGATATCATCTCGATTTGTTTATTCTGTCAATGTTGATAGCCATCTGTTCGGTGTTTGGTCTTCCGTGGTTTGTGGCAGCTACTGTGCTCTCAATCACGCACGTCAACTCGCTCAAGATGCTCTCGCAGACAGCAGCCCCGGGCGATAAACCCAAGTTCCTCGGGGTTCGCGAGCAACGTGTCACCCAAGTAACTATCTTCATTCTCTGCGGTTTGTCCATTTTCTTTACTCCACTGTTGCAACGCATTCCCATGCCTGTTCTCTACGGTGTCTTTCTCTATATGGGTGTCACTTCACTGCACGGGTCACAGGTATTTGGATTATATATACATACTTTTAATTTAACTCATTATTTTTGCAGTTTATTGATCGAATTCTGATTGTGTTTATGCCACAAAAGTACCAGCCTGATTACATGTTTTTGCGTCAAGTACAAACTTACCGCATTCACCTCTTTACCTTTATTCAGCTGGTTTGCTTTATCTTTCTCTGGGTAGTCAAGTCATACAAACCCATTTCGATTACTTTCCCATTAATGGTAGGCATTTTATTGTTGCACTATTTTGCGTTATTTATCTTTTTAACTTTAGCTTGTAGTGATTCTCGGCGTTCGCAAACTTTTGGATTACGTTTTCACACAGCAAGAGTTGAAGATTCTTGACGATAAGATGCCAGAATCAAAGAGAAAGAAGAAGGAACGGGCAAAAGCTCGTCTATCGGCTGCCAAGGAGCTTAATCTGGGCCTCAAGAAACCTCTTTAAGGATACTAAGATGTTGGATATCATCGTTTTCTTGAAAAGACCTGTTTATTTTGTTATGACGATACATTCAATTTCACGTTTAAATGTAATTTGTGATTAATTTCGTGATCGAATTATTGGTCACAAAAGTATTGTGAATGGTCGCACACTTTCTTTACTCGACCGACAATTAGTCTGGTCTTATCAACGGTATTTTTCAACTTTTTAGAATCAATTTTTGATATAAGTTTTATATATTTCCCACTTTATCTTAATTTGAAATACATTATATTCTTCGACACTGTAATGCAAATGAACAGAGGTAAAAACTAACATTAGGGATTTGAACGACTGTAAATCTAAAAATACTAGGGGGTAATCGCGAGTGAATTGTTTTTATTTTTACCATCGAGCAATTGGATTTCGGAATTTTTCTATATAAAAAATGTTTTATTACTTAAAAATGTGACGGAATTAAAATGTTTGATTTTGAATATATTGTTTTTTATTATATGATAAGATGTGTCATGTGCCATTCACGAAATATTTGGGAATGAAAAATCCAAGTGAAAGAGAAGTAAACACCGAAAACTTGTTACTGCAGTAACAAGACCAAACGGTTGGCAGGTGACGGTTCAAGAATTTTACTCTAATGACTTCAGTGACTAATGACTTTTGGTAACGTTTTTAATTAACTTTTTTTGTTAAAAATTCGTAAAAACAATTTAATAAAAATGATCAAACATAAAGTGAACTATGAGTATGTGTGCGATTGTCAAAGGACAAACTCTAGTTTCATCTTAACTTTGTCTCTAATTTGTCGCATTTTTTCTAGGTAAGATCACCTAAAAGTCAATTTTCAATAAAACTGCACTTTAATTAAAAAACAAATTGATTACCATCTAGATAAACAATTACATTGTTTTTCTTAGTGTGATTTCAGGATAAATTATTGCAATCAGCACCATGAAAGAATCATGTAAACATCGCTTCTATTTGTTAAGTCGCTACCGATATAAATTGACTTACCACTGGATCAACTTTTATCTGGACAATCTTCCTAATGAGAGTAATAGACGCGATCCCAGATGGAACAAGCGATACAAGTTTGGAATAGGTGAGTTATACAAATTGCACTTGGAAAACGGTGATTCGATTGAATACTTGACTAGACGAATATATCACAGCGTTGATCATGGCAAGTTTTGCCATGCGAGGCATCTACGCCAGTTTAGTAGAGTCCTACACACAAAACTTTCAGTTGCAAGTCTATCTAGGTAGTTTTTTCAAGATCATCGATGCACATCCTTTTCACATCGAGGTACTTTGCTTCATCTGGGCCACTAATTTTCTTACAACACAAGTGATAGCACTTTTTTGCAAGCGCAAACATTTTAATTGGCTCAAGTTAATACTTTTTCTAGAAGATCAACTCTCTGGTCAGTGTTTAGGTGAGTCTTGATTTTATAGATTTTGTTTAATTATAATTTGAAATTTAAACATCAGCACTCAACACAAAAGAATCGGTTTCTGTAAAGCGATTGGGAAGAATCATATTCTTTGTGGTGCATTCGGGAATCATAAACATCTCGATTGGTACCATAATGTTGATGTTAATAATTTTCTATTTCAATTTCACACTGGTGGACTATCTCACCTTTGGTATCTTTTGGGCTTTCTTTCACGCTTATCTCTCGGTAAACATCACTGGTGTGATCTACATGACTAATGCATATCTCTTCCTCATCTCGTATATACTGCGACTCAAAATCCAACGCTTTGAGTGTTTACTCCAGGCAGTGCTCAATCGTCGTTTCAACTCAGTCTCAAAATGCACTCGACTTGTAGGCACCTATCGTTTCCTGAATCATCTAATGAGAACCAACGATGAGTACAATGTCTTCTGGAAACACGTCTTTACAATATCTCTTCTTTGGCGCTTGCTTATCATCAATTTTATTGCATTCGTTGTCTTTTTCTATAAAATCAACACTGCAGTCTGGATTCTCTATCAAATGATGTTTTTTAACGAGAACCTTGCATTCTTCTCGTTGGTCATTCACGTCACTTCCTTGCATGGTGATATGCGTCGGTGTGGTAAACTCTTACAAAACTACCTCATTAGCAGGAAGCACAAAATACTATCATCTACAATTAAGGCAAGTCCGACTTCTCATTAATACTTCTCATTGATACAATTTATCAAACATTTCAGACAATTAATTTTATGAATTTTCTGCAAGATTCACACAATTTTGGTCACCGAGTTTCCACGGGAACTATTATTCAACGTTTTCACATAATTGCGGTAGGAGCATATACTCTATAAATGCAATATCTCTTTCATTCGAATACTTTTGTTTGCAAATACAGGTTGTACGTGAATTTTCATTATTTTTTATTTTACTCGCTAATTTGTCCTTACAATTCAAACTTCACTAGAGAATGATGTAAAATAAATGTGCTGAACATTTTGTATATTTCAACAATGAATTTGCACGGTTATGAAACTAAATTTGAAGTAAGAGAAATTGTCTTTACGGAGTAAGCTTCGGATTGTGGTGCATAGGAAAAATGGTTCCGCCATTTCAATCACCGAGGATGCTTTAGCTTGTTTTACCAGGAAATTGGGTAGAGTCGTCCGAACCGTTTATGAAATGAATAAAAGAAAGGCCCGTATTTGAGTCTAGAGTATACTCTCTTGAGATTCTTCAACATTGTAAAAGTCTCCGGACCTAATGTGTGTTAATGGTCAATCAGTAATCGTCGATCTCTGATTACTAATAAGAGAATTCGATACATTAATTCATATATATGCAAATATTACAGATATTTTGAACTTTGGGTGATTCTGAGTGAAAGACTTGCAAAGAGGAAGAAAAATGTTGTAATTTCGCGTATAAGCTACAAACCAAAATGAAGATCACGTAATTGAAGAAAAATTGTCTGGAAAGTCTTACCGTAACCATGAAACTACGTGTGATCAATCTGTTGTTGGCCATTCGTATGCCAAAATTGTTTGGATCTTGCAAAAACTCGATAAAACTTTGAGTCTGGATTTAAAGAAAAAATGAAAGATTTTTTTCATTATATATTACTGTCACACTAGTATTAGTTCAGTTAGTTTTTCCCAGAAAAAATATCGGGGTGACAAGTGATAAAACTAGAGCTATCTGGACTGTTTAATTACTCGCTAGATGGCGCTATTAACAACAAAATTTTTGGTGAATTCTTAACATGTTTATTACTAAAAAACAAAACTTACCTTAAGTTTGAATGAGATTGAATGCACTTGTTGGGGAGCGCTGAAGACTATCTTGTACAGCAGACGACTTGTTTCCAAACTAGAGTTGGATGTGTTGGAGATGATGCCAATCGTGAGAGCTAAAGCACCGGATTCGGTAAGTAGCATCAGAATGTACTGATTTCTGACAAGTTGTCGTAACTTGTAAAAAAACACAATGTAAGCGAGAAAGTTGATGATAAGGAAGCGCCAGATGATGGAGATGGTGAGCATGTGCTTCCAAAATATGTTGAAGTGAAGAACTTGACGTCGAATGTGAGTGACAAGACGGAGTTGAGCAGAGATGTGGAGCATCATGTAGCGCCACATCCACCACTGACGCCTAGTCCGTGCTCTTCGCCACTCCCCCAGGTACTGTTTCAGAATTTGCTTCATTCGGTGGAATTTGAGCTTAATTATTGTGGACATTATGATCAGGTAGCCACTATTCATGTAAATTACCGCAGTAAGATTGATCGCAAAATAACAATGAAAGGCAATGCAGACAAAACCCATTGTTAGATACTCATAGAATGGCATGTAAAGGTAGAACAAGTAGAACATGATAATCGACATATTGATTGTGATTAGAATTATAGACATAGTCACTGCTGTCATCAGCCATTTTGAAATTCTTCGAAGTTTTTTGCCATCTGTTTTGTTTAAACCTGTGGGAATTAATTACAACGGTGATCGAGGGATATCACTGATCAATTCAGAAAGACACGTTACCTATATTTCGTGCTTCAATTTGGCCTTCTAAAAAATTAATAATCTCAATCCATCGAAAATGTTTGAGTTGAAAGAATTTAACAGTAAAAACCACTGCTAAGTAATTGGTGGACCAAATGAAGAAAAGTGTTTCCACGTGAAAAGGATGTGCATTGATGATTCCGAAGAAACTACCAAAGTAAAGCTGTTTTAGATATCCCATTGATTGAAAGTCTTTGGAGATGCTAGCGTAGAATCCCCTAATTGCAAAGCAGAGGAAGAATGCGCCAGTGATACTTTCATCTGAAGCATAAATTTGCAAGTTAATTATAATTTTCATAAATAATAATCAAAGACAAAAATTACTGACCAAACGAGAAACTGTAATCATTATCCAGCGGAATATTCCTTGATCTCATGTCTGGATGTATGTTATTCAAGTAGAAATCTATCCAGTGCGACACTAACTTGTAACGGAAAGTGCTGATTAAATAAAAATGAAAATTGCGATTCAATATCGATAACTTCATCTTCAATAACAGATGACTCAGACAATTCAATGTAATATCCTCTTGAGACCAAAGCTACTTTTTATAAAGTTTGGGCAAATCTATGGATTGCATCAAACAGAACTGAAACGACACAGTGTTCAAACTACGCATTCTGCAACCATGGTTGGGAAAGGGAGACTAAAACTTGGGTAAGACTCTCGAACTAAATGGTGCTTGGGAAAGTCCTTTGAATTGTTTGCTAATATTTTTCTAGTTCTGGTTTTTCACACACTAATTGGCACTCCACTTCTTGAGTTACTAACATTTTAGCAACATTTAATTTGTTTTCTGGAATTTTTTTGCCTGACATTGATTATTCCAAGATATTCTTTGAAAAAGTTATCATGATCTAAAATATTAAGAGACATTTTTCAGCCGGTTTGCCTGAGACAATATGCGGGCTGACCGGTGAGTTATTCTCTCTCTCTCTCTCTCTCTCTCTCTCTCTCTCTCTCTCTCTCTCTCT
>DVQH01000865.1:0-17134 GCA_018231625.1 Papilio phestus | reverse complement strand
AAAGTTAATCACCTATGATACGATATAGTATACAAGAATAAATTATTTACAACAATAATGTGTGTCTTTTATTATACAACAATACAAAAGCAGTGTCTAAAGCAATGTTATTTTTACATTAAATTGAAAATAAAGCGAATAAAAAAGTAATAAATAAAGACATGAACTACACGATCAATGTGGCAATGGCATTCTACATATTTATATAAAAAATGACATTTCTACTTACCATTCAAACAACAAAACTATTACATTTCATTAAATGTACAATTACAAAAAAACAATATTGAAATTTGTTTAGATGAACATTTACGACATAATCGATTCCTGCTTTAAGAAACGACGCTAAACCTTTATAAATCAACATGTAGAAGATGTATGTGTGAGTGGACCTTTTGACGGAGGTGAGGAGGCTGGAGGTGAAGTCGACGACGCCGCTGACGGGGCGCACGACGAGGCCGACGGCGCCATGGCCCAGGCCGCGCACGAAGCCGCCCGCGCCGCCCTCCTGCGCGCCCTGGATGGGCCGCGTCACCACGCCGCGGACGCCCTCCACCACGCCCTACGCACCACACCACGCTACACCGCACTGCACCACACTAGACCACACTACACCACACTGCACCATGCTGCACCACGCTGCACCACGCTACACCACGCTGCACCACGCTACACCACGCTGCACCACGCTACACCACACTGCACCGAACTTGCTGCTCTTCTACCTCTCTTATCAAACAGATGTCATTTGCTGACGTTGTAGGTATTTTCAAAATATCGAGTTCCTAATTTCACTATAACGACGTCTTCTAGTTACCATCCGTGCCTTAAACGACTGTTTTGTTTAACCAACAAAATATACAATTTTTATGAAACGCGACCACACCCGATAACTCTCCAAACAAGTCGATTTTCTGCAAGCTGCGAAGTATTCAAGATACCTATTATACAAATGGCGAGATTCGTACTTCAAAACAGGATGGATTAATCTGCCCACAAAAATGGAATCTAAAAAACATCAAACTCCAACGAACTGACTGAAAACAATCAAATTGTAAACCCTGCACCTTACACCAATTAAAACAACACAAATATGACTAAAGAAAAGCACGTGCAGTGTAAGCAAAGCAGAGTGAAGAAGGCGGGGATGCAAGCGCGGGTGGCCGCTGACCTCTTGACGGCGTCCAGCGAGCCGGACGCGAAGTCCACGACCCCGGCGGTGGGGCGCGCCACCAGCCCCACCGCGCCCATGCCCAGCCCCTTGAAGAACCCCTCCACGCCCTGGTCGCGAGCACCCTCGAACGGCTTCGTGAACACGCCCGTCACGCCGTCCACTACGCCCTAGTTTGTAATATCAACAAAACTCTGAATATCACACAAGTACAGTATTTTAATTATTTCCAAAATAATATATAAGAGTATCAAAAACTATAGATAAAATCAGAGAACATACCATAACAAGTCCTTTTCCGCTTCTCGCTAATCCTTCCTGCAAGTTAGCTGGAGGTTTGTTGATGTTGTCACGACGACGACGTTGGTAATCCTAAACAAATGAATTATTAATTATTCGTCCGCGTAAAATTTTACAATAACAAAAATTTAGCCTATATTAGTCTTATAACAGAGCTTTTTAACACTGCAATAATTTTTTAAATCGACCCGGTAGTTTTTATTTTAATACATACAAAAATAGAAAAATACAAATCTTTTCAGTTTGTATTAGAGTGGGGCGGGGCGTACGTATACGCGTACACGTACGCCCCGTGAACTTATGTACCGTGAACGTGATGTACATATACAAAAGTAGGCAAGCAGCACCTTGTCGAGCGAGAGCGCGGCCAGGCCGTGGCCCATGGCGCCGGTGATGCGCGACACGGCGCCCGCCGCGCCGCCCACCGTGTGCCCCACCAGCGACCGCACGCCCAGCATCAGCCCCTCCGCGAACTCGCCCGGCCCCTGGATCGCTCCCTGCGCACAACATACAACTTATCACCTACTAACTTACTCTTGACAAGAATAATACAGCGTAAGTAAGCGACGAATCTTGCCGAAATAAGTTGTATTTCAAATTTCATTCACAACTGAGTGATGAATGAGTGAACGAATCGAGTGAATACACACTTGGAAAGGTTCATAGAAGAGATCCTCTACTCCTTTTTTAAGTCCGATAACGAGGCCGTAGGGGTTGCCGATGACGTCCAGCCCCAGCACCAGCACGTACAGCTGCTTCAGCGCCTGGCCCGTGTAGTGGCTCTGCACTTGGCTGATCAGCTCCTTCTGCGACAGGAACTCATAGTTCCTCTCGTAGTATGACAACCTACAAACATTAGTCGTTTACAGCTGATAAGGTTAAACTTATGTCAAAATGAGAGAGATAACATGTTAAAACAAATCATACTAATAATTTAAATACGAAAGTTTAGATGGATGGATGGATGTTTGTTAGAGTTTGTACTTTAAACAACTGAACAAATTTCAATAAAATTTGGTACAGATGTAGAGGATAGTTTCGAAGAATACATAGGCTGCATACTTTTGTTTTTTTTTTTTAATTCGCGCGGACGGAGTCGCGGGCGTTAGCTAGTGATATGTAAAGTAATAACTCACTTGAAGACGACATCATTCATATCAGTCAATGTGACGCCAATACTTTGCAGCAACGTTCCTACGAATGTGGGAAGTTGTGTAGCACCGCCCAACGAAAATGACACGTGGACCTGAAATATAAGTGTTATCTCACGTATATTGCTTTATCTGTAATTATTTGCTACAATATTTTTACATTGTTTTCAATGTCAAGTATGCAGGTGTTAAGTGTTACCTTAAGCGGTGACAAGTGCAGGTTGTCGTAGAAGTTCTTCTGGTCGGAGGCGGCGCCGAGCGCGGCCAGCGCCTCCAGCGGCTGCCCCGCGCGCTCCATGTCCAGCTGGAACGCCTCCAACTGGAACAGAGACTTCACGTTGACTAACATATTTCATCAACCTGCCCTTCTTCCTACGGATTGATACCACAGTATAAACTGCTCTTCCATGCATATCTATCAGCCGTCATTCCTGAATTCCCTCCCTTAAGCAAATCTTTTTTTTTTTAAACAATCCATTCTTATTTTTCTCATTTTGTACTTATCCACATTTAAACATAATACTTTTTTATGTGATCATTATTACTGAAGTAAATCATTTATTGCCGAATATTAAAAGTAATCACTTCGCTTCGTAAGAACCGCTTACAATCTAATAGAATATAAGAAATAAAAATTGAAAATAGATACATAAGTGAAAACTGTAAACTTTAAATGAAGACTTGTCGCTACTGAATATTGTTGCTAAATAACGAATAAATAAACATATGTGATTAGTAGAAGGGTAGCCTCACCGCCTCCTGTTCAGTAAGCAAGCGCTGCGGGAACATGCCCATGAGCGCGTTGATGAGGCCCATATCCACCTTCACATGGAACTCCTGGATGAGCACCTTGTAGTACTTGTACTGGCGCACCTTGCTGTGCTCCATTATGCGCTCCACTATCGACACCTCGATGAACGGCTTCATACCTGTTTATGGACAGATTAATGTTTTGGCTTAATAGATTTCGCTCAAATTTGGCACAAATGAAGAATACTGTCTGGAAGAGCATGTAGACTAATAAGTTTCTTAATTCGGCGTAGTCGTATCGTAGACGTAGTCGCGGCCAAAAGCTAGTTCATAGCATGTTTAGTTAAATTTGGATAACATTATTCTGCAATGGTAGAACCATTTTCGGTTGTCATGTCGTAACTGAATACTTATGACCCCTTTGCTTGCGACTTTACAGAGTGCTTGTATGTTGTGAGTACCGTTGCATATAGTTGTAACGGAGGCCATCGTGCTGCTAGTTGAACGAACACTGTCAAGTCACTGCTAGTTGCTTGCGCAGAAGCGTTAACGACGTAAATTAACCTCCGTTATAACACCGCATAAGAAATAAAGGAAGCGGATGGGGAGTTATCATTTCTTGCGGAAGTTCCGAACTTGCGGATGCGGAAGGGAAGTTCCGTAACAGCCCTACCGTTGGGGTCGTCGTTGGCGACGGACTTGGGCGGCGGTACGGGCGCCAGCAGCACGGGGAAGGTGGGCAGCGGCAGCTGCTGGTCCACCTGCAGGCGGTGCAGGCGCGCGTGCAGCCGCCGCGAGTGCGCCGTCGCGCCCGCGCTGGCCCACAGCCCCGGCTCCTGCGTGCGCCGCACCAGCCGCGGGGACGGCTTCAGGATGCGCATCTCCTCGAAGTCCACCTGCTCACACAACCCGCCTTACTAACAGGATAGGAGGATGTGTGTCGGAAATCTAATATTATAAATGCGAAAGTCTACATTGATGGATGAATGTTTTATAAAATTTGTACCCTAAACGACTAAAAGGATTTCGATGAATTTTGGCATAGATGTGAAGGACAGTCTGCAAGAACACATAGGCTACTTACTTATGTTTTTCTATTCTACGCTGTCGGAGGCAGGCGAAAATAGCAAATGATATAAAGAAAAGTAACATGAGAGTTAAAAAAAAACGAGAAAGGTGAGTTAGTCTATGTCTTTCCGAGTAACGCTACTTGTGTGGTTTTATTATGTCAATATTAATTCGTACCTCCATCTTTTCATCGATTAATATTCTACACGGAACAGGTTCATCGCTGACCATCTTCTCATTAATGTAGCGCTGGTAGGCTTCCTCTAGTTGGTTCATTTTCGGACCTTCAATCTTCTTGTAGCGACGCGCACCCAGCTTGCACTGCTCCCATATTATTCCAGAACTATGAAACAAATAAGGCACTTTTTTACTCACACTCAGAGTCGTTAAATAGTCAACAGGTGGATTCGTTGTTTTCCCACACTAAGTACATTAACATACTGAGATACTACTAAAGCCTTCATTTTTTTTCAAAAGGCGAAGCAAATCTGCGATTTCTAAGCAACTTGGACAATCTTATAGAAGTTCGTAAAAAGACACGCGTCGCCGACATGTGAGATTGTTTTAGTACCAGAGATTTGCGTATCGTTATGTAAGAGGGGTCCCACGAGCAATGCGTTGTACCAACTTGGATATGCTGACGTATACGATCTCCAGGGTCTCGGTGTCGTTGACGAGGGAGAGGCCGAGGCCGTGCATGGCCAGCACCAGCTCGGTGTGCAGCGGCTCCGCCTCGCCCAGCGTGTGCGCGCCCGCCGCCAGCAGCGCGTCGCCCGTCACCAGCACCACGCGCTGCAGCCCGTCCAGGAACGACACCCACGACATGCGCTCCGTCTCGTTTATCCTGGATAAATTATTACTATTATGTAGGCGACGGCGACGAAAAGGTTAATAATCGACTTACAAGTTCATAGACTACAGTTCTAGAATATAGTACTTGGATGTATGACTATAGCCGTAAGCATGCCAAAACACCTTCATTGATCATTGATATCTATTACACTAATTGAGCGACTTCCCAAAAGGAGGTACTCAATTCGTCTGTATGTCTTTTTATAAACATTTTTTATTTCAGACATATCTATAAAATGTCTACTCACATAAATTCTCCAATACCGTCCTTTCTTAGATCATTGTATATTTCACTCTTCTTATGGCCTTCGAATACCAGAATGCGAGGTCCCGCTGGATTATCCCAGGTAAACAGCATACGATGCATCGGCGGTATTTTTCTAAAACATCAATAAAATAGAAGTTATTAAAAACAATAACCATACATAAACAACACATAAACAATACTGGTTAAATTGTGAACTAGCCACATGCCAATATAATTAATTGTTTCAAGAAATCATATTTAAATGTTTATATTTCATTTTGTGACACTGTTTAGTTTATTTAATAATATGTTTATGTCAATACAAGGACATGAGGTGACGTACTAAACTTAACAACTAAGATAGTACCTTTCAAAGAAGTTACTGGCGATCAAACGTAGTTCACTATGTCTATTCTATATATTTCTTAAATGGCAGTGAATGTGTTAAGAGTCGTGAGTTGATGACGTCACAGGTCACGAAAGCACTCACTTGACGTTGACGTTCTCCCGCTCGTAGACGACTATGGGGTGTGGGGAGAAGTTGACGAGCAGCGCGGGCGCGTGTCCGTCGCGGTACTGGCGCACCGTCACATACGTGCCGCCCTCGCTCAGCTGCACCTCCACGTGCAGACCGCCGTACTGCACACACATTAAATATTTCGGCGTTAACAGAATAAATTGTAACATGCAGCAGATTTGGACGAATATTTCGAGTGTGAAGTCAGTAGTAACCGACCAACAGATGTCGCTAAATATTGTTATAAAATGATTTTTGATAATTAAAAAATGTAAAACTGCGATTGTATTAAATACTAATATAATTTGTTATTAATTTTTTTAAAATACATGTTACTGGCTGAATGGACATTTCAACGGAGTAAAAAAGAAAGAAAAGTGGATAGAAAATGGAGAAAATTTTTGTTATATTGAAAACGTATTAAGATCAGAAATAAAGAAGTATTTTGCTTAAATGGTGTTAGTTTATTATTTAACACTATACCTTTCTGCATTTGATATTTAGATTGCGACATCAGATTTAAATTCAAAGTTGTTTGGGCACTAAAAGCTTCTATCTACATTAAGAAGACTATTTAGTAAGCATTATAGTGTCTCAGCTATACCTCGTTGTTAAGCTTGAGGCAGACGGTGTGCTGCTCGGTGTAGAGGAAGGGCGCGGCGTGCTCCGCGGAGCCCGACACGCGCAGCAGCAGCAGCTTGTCCTCGCGCTCCACCACCGGCCACAGAGCTGAACTCGACTTTTCTGCCACCTAACAATAACAATATTAGTTACATTGTGTACTGAGATATAAAAAAATATATAAAGAAGGTGTTTGTAAAATGGACTGTATTTTCTTAGCTGAAGTAAAATAAGACTGTATTGCTGGCAAACTTTATTGTATAACATATGAATAAAGTAAAAAGTGGTATGTGTCGCCGTGATGTCGTTCTCAGCGCAACTAATTTCAGCGCGGTGTGTGTGCGTGGACGAACGAGGTGCGAAAGGTTCCCCTCCACGCGGCTTCTCCGTTGCAGTGCAGTAGCATTGAACAGAAGGCATACAGTAGTTGTCATTGCACTTGAGATATTTCTCACATAAGCATTAGCACTAACTGTTAATTGTATTTAAATTAATTGTCATAATATTTAAATGTTTATACTTTATTTTGCAACACTGTTTAGTTTCTTTTATAACAAAAGATGGAGCTTAATATAATTTTATTAAATCACAATAGAAAGATGCGACGTTGCATACAACTTATGTTACCTGTCTGAGAAATTACCAGTGAAAAACTATGCCTAGTCCATATATTGCCTAAATGTCTTTGAATGTTTACACTTTCATATGCGATGTAGACATCCTGGAAAATACGTTTACCAGAAACATAAGGTAAGTGGCTAAATACACTTAGTGTGAAAACCAAGAGAAGAAAAAAAACATAAGATAAGTATGTTATGTCAGACAAATAAAATACCTCTCTCCAAGGATCGCCAGATCTGTGCAGCTCCTGGTACTGTATAGCGAAGGGCGCCTCGTTTATGATGAGGAAGAACGGCGTGAATATTACCATCTTCGTTAGACTGTTGAACGTCAACTGGTTCGTAACTGCCACCTGAATGAAAATAATAACGCAATATGAACACACAGTTATTTTATTTATTACATAGATATTAATATATTTTAACTAGCTGTTGCTCGCGACTTCGCGCGCGTGAAATTAATAATAATTAAAAGTATAGCCTATGTCACTCATTGACAACATAGTTTATTCAATACATACAAATATACAAATCTTTTTTCTTTATAATATAGATTACTGTTAGAAATGTTAATATTAAAAATGGTTAGTGCTAAGGTTTTTCATTTACAATTTACGGTGATTTGCTTATCGCAAGTTATAGGAATCTAGCTTGTTTCTCTAAGTTCTTTATTAAAATAGCATATATCTGTACAAGAATTACAAACAATATAACTCACCTGGTAAGTCCTGCCCTCGTTCCTACACACTACAACACCGGAGCTGCCGGGCACGTCCAGAGAGAACTTGTCCGACCACTCCCCGAACTCCACTCTGATGGCCGCCTTCTTCTTGCCGAAGAAGTTCTTAGCGCGGAACGAGAATAGTATCGGCTCCTTGTAATCTTTCGGATGGAAAATTACATTGCCCATTTCATCAGCATTCTACAAAAGTAAATCACAATGCAATACACTTATGGAAATTAATAATTTAGTAATCAGTTAAATCATTTTCTCACAATTTCCAACACTCATTTTAAACATTACACCAGAGTTAAATTTGCATTTCATGCAATAAGTTTTATATGTAACATGCAACATGCTTTTCTAATCTTGTAAACTATACACTTGGATCTAACTTATGACATAATTTTCTACAGGCACTGGAGAATATTTTGAAGAAATAAATTTAGTTATATAGCACATAATATCGTACAGGTGGATTATGTATGTAGAGTAGAGCGCGGTGGGATGTGTTTTAACACCAAAGTATGGACAAAAGGAAAGGTGTGTCAATGATTGATATTAATATACATCGTGCTCTGTTCAATTTTCACATTCTTCATAACATGACGAAGAAAACATTTTGGGCTTGTCCCACAACTGTCTGATAGAGGTTCAGATAGCGTAAAATGACGTCACTGTCTGATAAACTATCAAAATTCGAAATTTCCATCACATATTTTGGATTGTTATTTGACAATTTAAAATAATTTGGTAGATCTGACTCTATATTGGAAACTTAGAGTGGATGAAACGTGCTCAGAGCGATATCCACTATCCAGTATATAGCTACTACATAAATACTAATAATATCGTATTTACATAAAATGGTGTTTACAATAGTGCGATATAATCTATAATGGCCTGCACTCACCGAGCACGACGAGTGACGTCTAACTAAATCACAGCAACGTGAATTTGCAATCTGTCGAAAAACTAAACATTACAGCGCCGTCTAATGAGTGCAATCGCCTACACAATACCTAAACTTACTTAAATACATTCTATATACATGCGAAGTATTTAACATAAGTAAATATAAGCTCCTGTCTCAAGGATAAAATATTCCTATAATTAATATTAACAAAATGTTTTACAGCTCTATAGTACATACCTTGAGGCAATGCTTGTTAATGCAAAGCAAAAGATGGCGTATTTACAATACTATTCGAAACCAAAAAAAACTTAAGCGTAAATTAAAAATAGTAATTGTTAATTAGCATTAATCGAAATAAAATGAACCGGCGAAATTAAAAGAAAATACAGTCGGAATACTACAAGCATCTCAAAGATACCTTGTTGGGTGAGCTGGAGTCTTTTTCTGGTTTCTTTGATTTCTGTAACCATTTAATCTTTTATAGCCAATTGAAGGTACAAATACAAACTACTTGTTAAAGTAACATTACACTACTTTGTATAGACGTTTACAATGGAATAATGGTAAAATTAGTACAATTTTGATGCTACAAGTGAATAGGATACAAATATAATAGGTAAAGAAAAGAATACACGATACATAAGGAAATTTAACAAAACAATAAAAACCTTAATAAAGATAACCTATTTCTTTTTGGTTAATTTGTATCATGTGACACAACATATTTTCTATCTCTTCTTGTTAACGGTACTGTTTTACATAAAACATAAAGGAACAATCAGTATAATGCAACGCTGCTCAGTATAAACCTGTCCTCTAAAGTCACTTGCAACAAAACAAGCATGCACTTTCCGTTGCCGGTAAACTGACATAAATATTCGATAACATCAATGCTTATTAAATACCCTTGTATCTTGTTAAAAATGTATTTTGTATACCGATTATGCAATGTGTACTGTGTACCAAGTGTGTAATGTGCATTGTATACTAATTGTGTAATGTGTACTGTATACTATTTGTGTACTGACCCTGTAGCAGAGCGTGAAGCCGGTCTTGTTGAGCATCCAGAAGGGGCAGTAGAGGGAGAGGACCTGGGTGCCCTCCGAGTCACTGCTGTGCACTCCCAGGTCCAGTGTCATCACAGCCGGACTGTCGTGCGACTCGAAAGACCACACGGATAGCTCCGTCTCCTCGTCAGGCAAATTCTTGGTGCATACCCAGCATTTGTCCAAATAGCTTTGTATCTGAAAATTATCGTTTTCTTATCAGAGCGGTCAAATGAGGGGATCACACCGATCGACACCAAGGTGATCGAGAACGCCCATGGACATCCACAATATCAGAGAAACTACAAATGATTTGTCGACCTTTGAGGAACCTTTAACCGCTCGAGTCTTGAAAGACTCAAGTCGTACTGGTTTATTGTGTTGTCATATGAAGTCATTTTTTTAAGATTATCATCTTTAATATCTCACCATAACAACAATCGAGGCTCTGTTGGGCGCTAGATGTGACAGATGAAACATCTCCCCGGGCTTGAAGACTTGCGTGCGCTTGAGGCCGAGCTGCGACACGATGATGTCCACCGGCAGGCAGTTCTGCAGCTTCACTGCCGGCTTCAGCACCACCTCGTAGCACGAGGACGCGAACGTGTGCCGGTTGGAGTGCTCGAAGAATACCTGCTCCATACTGCCTACAGCCTGGAATATCACGATACATTACATTAGTGACGCTACCAACTATTAAAAATCTACATGTCCATTGTTATCGTAATAAAAAATCGCTGACTTACCTTAAGATAGAACTTTTCCCCGCTAGTCTTATCCTTTGAGTCACATTGCAATAGTTTTGTTATAGTCACTTCGTTCTGCAATTCGCGCCAAATGAATGGCGATACTGATACTGTGAAACCTGAAATTTATACAAAGTTATAGATAAATTAGCATGGCGTATGGGAGATTCTTATAAAATGTGACATACTAGAATGTGTGTAATGCTATATGTTACCTTCAACGGAGAAGAATAGTTCAGCAGTGGGCGTGTGCACGGCCTGCAGCGGCAGGCGCAGCACGCCGGCCGGCTTCACCTCGCCCAGCAGCCGCACCTCGTTGCCGCTCAGCGTCATGTAGTACACCGACACGTTCACAGACAAACTGTTTATTACCTGCAACACGACACTACTTACTATTTCATACACGCAGTATTAAATGTAATCCAACTCTTTTTCACACATACATAACACTTTGTATTTATACTACTACATGTTCCAAATAACTAGCACTAACACGGAACAACCTTGGTTTTTCAAGACGGACCACTATCCTAGATAAACAACTGTAACGAACTTAAATATCAATGCGAAAAGCGGAATCAGTTTAATTAATTGAACCGTGCAATAGAAGTTAAAGAGAGGCTAAAACCAGCGCGGGCTTCAGGGTCAAGCTGGAGGCCGCATCAGCTGAGCCTTCTCCTTTTGGTCGAAAACTGAGTTTTTTTAAGTTCTGTAAATTTTGTTTTATTTTTAATTTCTCTTGGCCAATAAATATTGTTTTATTTTATTTATTCAAATGCAATAACTAACTTGCACGATGCTCCGCATGTATATATGTAGCGCGGCGTCCTGCATCACTACGTCGGAGATGAGTCCGCGCGGCTCGACGGCGGCGGCGTGCGGCACGTGCTTCTCTAACGTGCCCGCCCCCGCCCCCGCCCCCGCCCCCGAAGCTCCGCGAGACGCTGAATGTCTCCGCCCCAAAGCGAAGTACCGCTTGTCCGCGCGCTCCACGGGGATTATCACCTCTTCCTCTAGCTCTACTATCTGAAATACAATTCATATCTCATATCTTACTAATCTTACTAACATTAGAAATGCGAAATTTGGATGGGCGGATTTTTTTAGAGTTTGTAAATTAAACTACTGAATAGATGAAATTTGGCATCGATGTTGGGGAGTCATGAAGGACACATAAGTTAATTTAGATTTTTTAAATTCCACGCGGACGTCGCGGACGAAACCTAGTTTGTTTATAAAAAACTAACATTTGACCAAAGATAGAAGATGTTATTTAGCTGGCCGGCCCCCTGGAGCTAATCTAAATTATTTGTTGACGACTTTCTTTAGCACAGATATACAAATATGCTAGTGACAGTTGAAATTACCTTAACGTTTAATTTAAGAGGCGGTGGCGGTTCGTTAAGTTTCATCAAATTGAGACCGCCGTGTTTCAGTTGCAAAGGAACGCATGCGCCCGGTTCTAGCACAACTTCCCTGAAATAATAGTTTTTTTATTATACCATATAAAATTTTGTCTATGTCAAATCAATAAACGTATATAAATAATAAATACAATCATAAAACCTTACCTATAATCACTGGACTTATGTTCATCTGTGAGGAAGACAGAGAAATCTTTGTTGTTCTGAAGCAAGAGCTTTGCTGTTAGGCCAATACAGTTGTGCAGAACATACGGAGCGCCCAAATATTCCTTTTTAGTGATCTAAAAAAAATAACATTTGTTTAATTCCACGCGGACGGAGTCACGGGCGAAAACTAGTGATTAACAAAATCTATAAATTACATACATCATCAACTTTGGCCTTGGCGACTATAGTGGTGTCGGCTTCAGTGGCCACTGCGGCGGCGAACGAATTACCGAGTTGTGTCAGCACCTACAACATGAACGGCGTTAGAATATTGCTTTGTATACAGTAATAATTTATGTTCTCTCTCGGCCGCTATATTCCGATCTGTAGGCTACCTCCATTCCGGTCCTGGTGATGGTGATCTCCAATGGCTCGCTGCTGGAGATGGTGATGGTCTTGTTGGCTTGCCGCTGCGCCACCACCGCCAAGTTAGCCGCCTCGTCCGTTGTGTCGATTGCTGTGTGCGCTTCTTGTGGCCTCATTACAACCTACAAAAATATAAAACAAACAAATTTTTTTAACTGTTTTCCATTCTTGCCAATGCAGAAATCTACAATAAGAGTCCCTTAAAGACCACTTCATGACTCTCCGTATTAGCATAAAATAACTCGTTGCGGTTAGTCTTTCAAATACTTCGTCATCTTTCCATACAAGTTAAAAGCTTAAGTAAGGATATGGTTCACTATTGTATTCATGGAGTATTCGAACCTACTAGCAAAAAATCGGTAGACCGCATCCTTAACTACTAGTACCAAGGTAATAATAAAGTATAACTAAGTGAACATTTATTGAGTTATTGGTTACCTCCATCTTAAGTTCCCAGGGCACGTGTCGGTACTGCGAGTCCTTGAGCACCTCAACGGGCTCTATGAGCGGCTCCCACACCGCGCGCCCGATGTTGTAGTACGACACCTGCATCGCCCACGTCGACTCCATGTACAGCTGATGGACACAAACATTAAAATATATAACACTTAATAAAGTTTACTTATAATAATCAGTACAAGTGAATTTTACTATTTTACTTTTTATTATTTTCTAAAACATGTCATAAAGCTTGTAAAGTACACAAACAACTCAGTCTCAATCTTAAAGTAATTTGAGATGAGACTAACCTGAGAAACCAACATTATGCAACTACAATGCTCATAAAAATAAGCCCTTAGTATAATTTAGTGTGACATAGAGATTATATAAATGTAAAGACATTAAGAGACACGCATTATTGGTTAATTATTAACTCTAAAGCCGCGGTCACAAAATTTTATACAAGCTGAGCGGAGTACAGTGGCCTAAAATCTCATTTTACATAGACAACTGATGTTTCGAATGTCCATGAAGGTCGAGATTTTAGGCCTCTGTGCTCATGAGAATACAGTAAGTAAGTGTGACTGACATCAGAGCTCCAATCCCTGAGCTGCGCGGTGAGCGAAGCCTGCATCACGAGCACCGGTATCGTCTCGTTGCCGATGTCCATCTCCAGCGACACCACAATGGAGGGGCTGGACAGTAGGCAGATCTCTCCCGTCGGAGGACGCTCCTGCTCCAGCGCCATCTCGGACTCCAAGTTGATCGCCTCTTCTGCCTCCTCTGATTATTAAATACAACACTGTATATCCTGTATTTTTTCAAAGGGGGCTAAAGAGCAGCGGGACGCATAAAGCCCCATACATACGTTCGGTTCTGATAGTTTTAACTCAACAGTCGCATTTTTCTGTAAAACGTGCGTAGGAAAAACGTTAACAGTTAACTGTATTTAAATATGTACGTCTATAATGGGCTTAACTTGAAATGGAATTTGATGATTGTGAGTTCACCGAAAAGTTATCATAATATTCCAAGTTATATTATTTATATGTAGTAGAATTTTACACGACACTAAATACTTTGAGACTAGAACATTTCCGCAAACTGTTAAAACATTATTTTATACAAGTTTTAAATAACTATATAATTTACCAGTTTTCAGGAACCAGTATGAGTTAGGTCTGAATGGTTGTATGGCCCATAAGTTGTCGTATATAATGGCCTTGTCGTCCTCCTCCACGTTGTCTTCCTCGCTGCTCGTCATCGTGGCCAGCACTCGGTTCAGTAGACCGATTATATCTGCAAAAAAATGTTGATTAAAATGTTTTATGTAGCCAAACAACAATAACATAGTTGTAAAAAAAGCTCTAAATATAATCATTATTGCTTTGTAGAAAAATGTATAATAATATTATAGAAGAAAGATTTGTATTTTTGTATGAACTGAATTAACTCAGAAGTTACGTTATCAGTGTGTAACATATTTTTACAATTTTGTTATTACACGGACGTAATAAATATTATGAATAAAAAAATTAATTATGAATGCAAAAGATTAGATGGATTGATGGATGAAAGGAAGGATGGATGTTTGATAGAGTTTGTAGCCTAAACGGTTGAACGGATCTGGATGAAATTTGGCGTGTTTGGCAACTTTGTTTTTTTAATTCCACGCGGACGGAATCGCGAGCAAAAGCTAATTCAATATAGATAAAGTTGATTTTGTTATAAGGGTTGTATGTGTGTGTGTGTGTGTGTGTGTATGGTGCACTGACCGGGCGAGACAGTGAGCTTGATATCGGAGACGGCGAGGTCGACGTGCGGCCCGCTGCCGGGCGGCTGCGAGAGCGCGAGCGACACGTGCGCGGGCGCGAGCAGCGTGCGCGGCGCCCCCGCGCGCCCCAGCTGCCGCAACACCAGCTGCAGCCCCGTCACCCCGCCCTCCGCCACCATGCGCTCCGCCGTGCGCCGCAGCTTCAGCCGCCCCTCCATCTGACATCACATACAAGACTCAGTTCCACCAAATTCTAAATTGAAAACAATCCAATGTGTGTAATGTGCTGGAAATATCCAATTTTGTTCCCTTATCTGACATTGACGTCATTTTTAAGCTATCTGGGCTACTATCAGTTAATGGTGAGACAGACCCTTATTACGTGGAGGTTGCATAACGTTTTCTTTAACCATGAGCGAGATAAAAGTAACTACACAAGAACTTCAAAAATTGAAAAACAAATTGGTACATTTTACTTTGGTACAAATATTGCCTGTCTTTCCACACTAGTTGAAAGTGTATGACAATAAAATTATATTCTCACATTGAGCACTAGAGCGTCGCATTGCTTCTGCTCGAGCGACTCCACCAGTATGATGTCTGGCTGCTCAATCTTTATATTGACGGTCATCATGGACGGCTTCTGTACTGGCTCCACCGCCACCGTGCTCGTCATTGTCTTCCGCCTCTGTAACTAAAAGACAATATTATTATTATCCTTACATAACAAGTAAATGTTATAAACCTACTGAATAAATAAAATATTGAAAAAGAAAGTCGGTGGATTAGGGGTTTGGCTTGGCTTCTAAGCCACAGGTCCTAGGTTCGAATTCCGCCATGTTCCAAATATGATTTTCGAATCTCATATGTACATAATTTACCTGACGTTCTTACAGTGAAGGAAAACATCGTGATGCAACCTGCACATATCGGCAAAGTAATTTAAAGATATGTGTGAAGTCAACCAACCCGTAATGGGCCAGCGTGTTGACTATGACCTAGTCAACCTTACTTAAGGAAGGCTCCGAGCCCCTCGGTAGGTATAGTCCGCTGGTGATGAATGAAATGATTGAAATTGTATCCTTAGTATCAATTTAGGTTCAGAAATCCACAATAAATGTTAGGCACCAATTAATAACTGCCAGTGATTATACTAATTCTTTACTAAGCTGTATTTAAGTAAGCTTTAAACACTTGGCAAACAGCATCTTAACGCTATAATAATTAATACCGTATTTTGAGTTCCTTGACAATGTCTACAGACTTCATCTCTTAGTTGCACGGAAATGCCTACACAGAGCACTATCTACATCGTTATCAAACAGTTTCTAAACATAACCGGTGGCAGTATACTTGGAGATACTGTCACGTAATAGTAGTAAATCTCACTTGTCAACGCAACTGTACAACAAACGAGGTCTTTAATTTCCTACCCATTTTAGTTAATTACATTAGTTAAATATATTGACGCTCAAAATGCAATGAGTTGAAAATTTACCTTAGCTACAGACAGCTACGTACCTATTAAATTATAGGTATAACTAGCTTTCGCCCGGAACTTCGACCGCGCGGAATTAAAAAAAAACAAAAGCAACTAGACTATGTGTTCTTTCAAACTATCATCTACATCTATGCCAAATTTCATCGAGATCCCTTAGCCGTTTAGGCTATAAACTCTAACAAATTTAATTCCTTGCACTTACAAAGTACAGTTGAATACATAAATACGATGTAAAGATGAGTACGCATGCGTGATATTAGCGTGCTTGTCAGTATATTTTTAATTTACTTAAGCACTTTTTTACTTAAGCACTTCTGTTCACTGATATATCTCAAATATAAACTGCATTTTATAGTGAAAACATTCAATTTACTACAGCATATTTTATAATAAACATTCAGTTTTATTAAAATTCTAACATAAAGAGTACAATGTATCGTTAAATTAAATAAAAATGCACTTTCTAGGCAATTAAATATACGTGATTGAGTATGGTTGATACAACACAGTTCTATTTCTTGTGAAATATTTACTTGACTTTAAAACTATAAAAACCTTAATTGTAAGCTACAACTTATTTTTAATCTGTTCGTATCCTAGACTGTAGTATAACGTATTACATCAATTCCTCGATAAAATCATACTAATTATACTAATATTAGAAATGCGAAAGTTTAGACGGATGGATGTTTGTT